>JAYJMH010059293.1:0-12451 GCA_036873815.1 Phacellophora camtschatica | reverse complement strand
GTAAATTTGCTCACGAAAACACCGATTCCCAGTTAGATTTTGATCGAATTCCATGTCCCGTTAAAAATTTTAGCAAATAAATCCCGCTTCCCGATGGTTTTTGGACAAAAACACCAAATCCCGTGTCCCGGTAAAGCCTTTCGTGCCCCTCTCCCCAGGGGTCGTGCTTGGCACCAAAATTATGGAACAATCTACAATCAAATCTAAAAACCGCGAATAGTGCAAATGCATTCAAACACAATATCAAAAACCATTTCATGCAGAGTCTATTTAAAAGAGAAGTAAATGTATGCATTTACCACAAAGGTTATCTAACAGCATTTCGGCAAATATTTACTATAAATTTAAATATATTACATTTTTAATTTATATAAGTTTGTGTCTTTTATTTTCATGACATATCTCTATGGGGACCATTATGGAATCAAGGTCTTTCGATCTTATAGTGCTATTCCTGCCACTCTGGTAGAGATACGTAATTTATCTTTTTTAAATAATATTTTATGAATTTTTACTTTTATTAGCGAAAGTAATATTTTTATCGCAAAATTGTAAATATTCCTATTTTTAATATTAGCCATTACAAAATTGTACATTTTTAATTTAAAGTGGTAATAAATATTATTTACTTAAATATGTAAACAATGCAAACAATATATTATTGTCTAACTGCCCCTTTTTCCAAATTCTTTACATACGAGCCCAGGGAGAAATTATCGACAGGCAGTGAGACTTCTATATGTGAGTTACAGTTGACTGAAAACGTGAATATTTAGTGCTCCCCAAATAGCACCTGGCGCTTTTACAAGAGAGAATACCGTATCTACAAATTTTGAGCATTATTTAATATAGATAAAAGAACTTAGGAAATTAAAATTGTCACAAATGACACGAAAAATTAAATTCCCCAATTAAATTCTTGTAACTCTCATCGGACTGACTCATGTATGTCTGACCCATGTATGTCTGCGTGCCATTTGCCCATGGGAACAAAAAAATGCAGTGATTCTCGAAGAAAGCTATTAACAAGACCCATTAAGAAGAATGTTTTCAAGAATTCACCTTAATGTTCTCTGTGAAAAATGCTTTGAAAGTTCTTTAGGATCTACTGATATGCAACTAAGGATAAAGCTTATAAGTTCAGTTATGACAATAACCTTCTAATAGCTAAGCCAAAAAAGAGAAGAGACAAAAGATAACCATTTAAACTTATGAGAAGATTTAAATCAGAAAATTTCAGAATGAAATCAATAAATGCAACAAAAATGAATTTAAATTTTTTGCATTTGCATTAAGGCATTCATCCTTTGTCAGCTGCATTTTTGTAAACTTTTCGAGTCAGTAAGAACTCTTGCCTTATCTGTCAACAATGTTGAGAATAAATAACAACAATTGAATAAGAATGAAAAATAGAAGTTTGTAACTTGTTTTATGCTAAAAAGGTATAAAACAAAATAAGACGAGAGCCAAAAATGTATGTGTGTAGTATCTGAACACATAGCATTTCTTCGTCATATAAACAAGCATTTCAGGCTAGAGTTTCTTGACATTTCTTGAAAGTTTACTTACTGTGATCATGTCACTTACAAGAGCTAATAATAGGGAAATAAAGTGTACAATTTGACAATTTTCATGAATGAAATAAGGTGGAACATTTCCTGCTTTTAGAGCCATGAAAGTACTTTATGTTAAATGTGCTTTCATTAAGTCATTTCTCCCTGAAAATGTGGCACAAAAAAAAATATTACAGATTAAAACAGCAAAATAAATTAATAAGAATGCATATTTTAAAAGCATTGACTGGTTACAAATTACATTTTCTACCTGCTAAAATAGACTATTGAAGTGATTTGTACTTGAGTTTTAATTACTTCCAGTGTGAATAATGAATGAAGGCTAAAAAGTTTTAAAATAGGTGTAGAACTGTTAAATCTAGACTTTATTAGCAAATCCGTTCAAATGATCTATTGAAGGAGAAGACAATTTTTCAACAAAAAAAGAATTTTATAGTCAGCTGGATAATATTCAAAATTAAATACTAGAAGCTTGCCTTGAACATTGTTTTGAGCTCAATCATACCCTTTATGAATTTTCATGGCTTGCGGAACTTTCATTTTCACAAGAATCATTTAAAAGACAAGCTAAAGTTTGTTCAAACAAAATGCATAACAACCAAGCTGCCTTGGATTCTCATCAAGTATGCTTAAGGGTAAATGTGGTTAAATATTCTTTATTTTATAGTGTGGAACCAACAACATTCCCCATCATATTGTCAGCCAAAAATCTACTGAAATTTGTACTGAACATGCAAATGAATTTCAGATATGCAGACATTTGCATTGCCTAAGATAGATGGGTGTAAAATATAATTATGATGAGAATAATAATAAGCCCATCTGCAAAACAAGGGCAGATTTTATAACAATAATTAAATTGACATGTCAATTTCAAAATGATTACTCATTAAAGACAAAGCAAATTCTCTCAAGCAGAAAATGAAAACAAACAAAGCCATGTTTTGATTCTCGGATCATCTCCAAAACATAAAACAAGAATAAAAAATATCATATTTTATGCTGGAGATGCCTGGCCACCTATGATCAGATTTTCTCAATTCATAAATTTGAGAACTATTTGTTTTCATTACACTCCTGTGATATGATTAGTATGTGGAAAAATCTTCAATTTTATAAACACGGTTTTTTCTTGCATGTTTTCTTGGGGAAATATACAATGTGAGTTGGTTCAAAACAAGGCATCTTAATAATAGGTCCATCAGTTGACATGAAAAGCAGTGAAAACAAACTGATTTTATGTCATTCCAGATTGGTGAATAAATTTAATTGGCAAAGATTCCAATTATAAATGAATTGCATCCAGGTATCAACAGATCGTTTAAATTGCAACCTGTTTTCCTGGAAGACTTATGTTTTTTATCATATACAATAGCACAATACTTAAAATGACCCCTAGAAAGTCACCAAAGGACTTGAAAGTCAGAAAGTCACCACCCACCTTTCTTCTGCTATCAATGAATTTGTACTCTGTTTTAATTACGAAAGGTTTTGGTTTTTTGACAAAATTTTAAGGAATTTTTGGGGTAAATGGGGAGATCATTCATAGAGAATATTTGAGGCAAAACCCACCCATATTGGGCACATATACCCTGGCTTGGCAAATGAGAAGTTACTATCCACCAGCAGGCAACCAATGTACCCAATTATTGTGCAGCATCAATTTCTTTTCTTCAAATCAACACAATATAAAGTTGACAAACAGAGCCTCCCACCAGTCCCAATTCCTAGAGGAAATCCTAATTTAGCAGTTGTAGACAAACCCTAATTGATCGTTTTGTTTTGTCTGTGATCGACATGATTCAGGCTAATCTCCAAAATAAAAGAAAGTAGTTGTTTTCCAAAACGGATTCTGAACATTATAATTGCCATTGAAATCAAAACAAAGATATGTCACGGATGGAAATAGAAGACGAAAATAAAGCACTCACATCTCTGGAGAAGGAATATTTGGCCCGGATAATCTGTTGATAAAGTTTTGATGGGGTTTCAGCTGCAAAAGGAAGATGGCCACTTATCATGACATATGTAATAACACCGATTGCCCAAAGGTCAACTGAGTTTGTATACGGTTTCTTGCATAACAATTCTGGAGCAATGTATTCTGGGGTGCCACACCATGTTGTGAAAAGTGAATTGTCCTCTGGATTGGCTGTCGTTTTTGCAAAACCGAAATCAGTAATTAATATCTTGGAATCCTGCCCGGGATGATAAAATAACAGATTCTCGGGTTTTAGATCTCGATGCGTGATCCCTTTGCTGTGAAGGTATATGACACCATCCAACACCATTTGTAATACTCGGATCGATTCCTTTTCGGTCAAATGTCCTTTCATTTTTATTCTTTCGTACAACTCCCCTCCTGTTGCTAACTCCATAACAAGGTACACGCATTCTTTCGATTCAAAAACTTCAGTAAGCTGTATAACATAGGGATGTCGAGGTCTGATCCTGGTTAAAGCACGAAGCTCTGACTGAGAAACCTCTTTGCTGTGTTGATTTTTCAGTCTTAGGATTTTCACTGCGTACGGTTGCTTAGTCAGTTTGTTTTCAACGCGAAGGACGTCACTAAAAGAGCCTTTACCTATCAATGCCTTTACGTTGTACTTGGCCAGAACTCTAGAGTCAATTTTAGTTCGATATTTTGGTGGTTTTCCCCTTGCCGGACTCTGTTTCTGTCCTCCAGCAGTGTGGTTCTTCTTCTGGTGAGGGGAGATCACTTTCTTCTTCGGTTCAATGTAATCAGGACATTCATCAGGCTCCTCTTTTTTTCGTAGTCTGCTGCTATCGCAGCCCATAGTAAGAGCAAAACACGGCTGTTACCTTGCTCATAATGTTTATACTTGGCATTCAGAAATCACGGGCGTCATCATGAGGCATGTCAAGAAGCTTTTCCGGCGACAACAAAGGTCAAACCAGAATTTGTTTGCGGCTCGGCTGTCTTGAGACTAGGCCAAGAGCGATTTTGCAAACTTCACGACATCTTAGTTTGGTCATTTTGGTGAGCATCTCTTTTGTAATTCATACACCTGTAACTACATTTTAGTGCACTCTTGAATGATAAATCCTTTTGATGTTTGTCAGCTTGTTTAAAAATCAAGAAGCGAGCATATAAACTGTGAATTTGAGACGCGAAAGCAACTAATACTCTGATGTCAGCAGCCTAAAGGTATACATAAAACATCCAAATGGAATGCTGTCACCAAAGGGTATGGGCTCCACTGTCATTCAAAATGATCAAAATTGAACGATGGTTTCTTTGTAATTTGTCATTGCTATGGGAATTATGAAGCACGAATCAAAAATTGTTATCATTCCTTAAGATTTTTAAGTTCTAAAAGAGATGTTCAAGAATTGCCAATCTAGAATTGACACAAAATGTTTTTTATTAAAGATTGCTGCAAAAATGTAATGTATGTCATCATATGTATGTCATTATTTGAGAATACAAAAATTGCGACAAAAATAAGTGACAACAAATCCAAATATTTATACAATACAAATACAAAAAGAAATAATTCAAATGAAAATTATAACAAAACTAAAACCAAGCATAGTACAATACAAGTTAAGTTTTTTTTTATTCTTTGGAAAGTCCATAAAACATGGAATTTGTGAATGTGCAGTCTATAGGGAAGTTTTTTTCATTCCACTGTCTTACATTCTGTGTTTTTATTTTTATCACAAGGAAACAAGAAGAAATAAAACACAGAATGCAGGACAGGTGGAATGAGAAAAATGGAAATGGGAATAACCCGTGTTAAATAAACTCAGGTTAGATGTAGGCCTTGTATCCAATGCAAACTAAAACAAGGTGTATTAAACTTGATTTCTTCTGAACAAATTTCAACAATATCATATATACTAACCCGGATTTTATTTATTCGTAGACTTTTTAACAATAGAAAAAGGTGTTAGCTTGATAATTCAAGCGTTTTAACTTTTTTGCATGATTTAAATTTTAAAATCATACTATGAAAAAACTCGTAAACTTATGTATCTATTTAAGCAGTCCCAACATCAGCTGAAGCCCTTCCACCTTTCTCCAAAACTCTTCTCCACGGTCCTTGGTAATTACATAAAAGGCATGTTTGTCGTATGCCCATGCTATTACTTTGCAAAGTAATTCTGAAGTTTGTAACACCGTCAAATGATGGGAATGAACAAAAAAAAACTTGATGATCCTGATACGTCTACGCCAGAACAGCATGATAGCATTCATCAAAACCAGGTCGCCATCACATTAAATTTTACCGAGTTAAGCTACTATTTGACCCTTCCTCTCATAACTGCGCAAATATAAACAAGATTGGAAACAAAATCACATTTTTGTGAATTTTTTAAGTGTGTGAACAGTTTTTTGGGTAACAAGGCATGGCGAAAAAGAACACGCTATAAGAGATGAAACTTTATTAGAAGCGTTTTTTTATTGGATCGACGAGCTTAATTGACGAGATCGAATGTACGTCAGTGAATAACTCGAAAAGACCTTGCACATGGCTCCCAAGCAGGCTCTCAAATTTCCGTGACTCATTATTTTGTGTTGTGCCCATTCAAAATGAAACTGAGGCACAAAAGCTTCTGTCACTATATGGCTTTGGCTCTTGGCTGTTCGTGTGGTCTGTTATGTAACTTTGCCATGATCAGAAGAAACCATCACTGCGGGTGTTTTATTGCAAATACCAAATGTGTAATTTGAGCAGTGCTGACCTTTTTTCTGGCAATTTGTAGTTTTGTGCGGCTAAAATTAAATTAAAAATCAAATTATGAATCAAACCGAACCCAATTTCATGCTACTGTGTGGGAAACGTATTTTTCATGATTTAATTTGCTGCTTCTGCAACGCAGAAAGTTTAACAGCGTAAAGCTATTTCCAAAATTCTGTTTTTCAACTGGTGGGACTAACTGCAGTAGGCCAATTCAACTACATACGGAAATTTTCCCATCATTTCTCCGTCTTTAATATATTTTCTCGCTGAAGTTTGACGAGATAAATGTGCCCCAAGAGCTTTAAAATTCTTTGAAGCAATGCAGTTTTCTTTTAATTCCCTCAGTAGTTCCTTCCTGCTTTCTCATTCATTACGATTTCTACAAATCATTCATTGTACGTCATCTTTAGTACCCTCCAAATATTAGGTTTAACTGGATAACGTCAAAAATTCGAAGTTGAGAGAGATTTTACTCAGTTCTTTGGGTCTTTGCCATCTCTGCTGTTTTACTACTGACATGACCAAAATAAAAACACGGAATGGGGCCAATGAGAGCTGTAGTTTCGGCTTTTGTCAATAACAAAAAATCGAATATGGCAAGATGGAGAAATCTCTCCAATAACATCGATTTTTAGGCCTGGCCCCTGTTACCGTAGATTTGCCCCAAGTCTATTTCTTGCCAAATCACAAATTTTTATTTCTTATTCAATATATTGAGGAAATGCCATATCGAGGGAATGGGGAATGCTATATAAGGTTTCATCCCTCGATATTACATTTCCTCGCTATATTGAGTACGAAATAAAAATTTGTGATTTGGCACGAAATAGACTTGTGGGGCAAGTCTACCTTTACCGTGACTTGTTGCGGCCCAGTATCAGATCAGCAGTTTGTTTTTGTTGACTGGACTCGGTTTAAGCCGGATTTCCAATTCTCGGTTTAAGACTCGGTTTAAGCCGGATTTCCAATTCTCGGTTTAAGACTCGGATTTTCAATTCTCGGTTTAAGACTCGGTTTAAGCCGGATTTCCAATTCTCGGTTTAAGACTCGGATTTTCAATTCTTGGTTTAAGACTCGGATTTCCAATTCTCCACGCAAAGCGACAAATTTAAACGTAATTTCCAACAAACGGAAAATTCCGCGCGCAGCAACATCCCAGCGAAATTTATGAAGAACCTGCTTGTGTTCAGGACAGCCGCCGAGAGGATTTAGAGGCCTGGAGCAAAACATCCACGCCCTTTACGTCACCTAAAAATGCAACCACACCATCCATCATGTTAAAATTGGGCGGTATTTATGAATTGCAGTATTTATGAACTGCGAAGCTTTCCACAAATTTAGAATGTGCAAGCCACAAAATGTTAGATGCATATTAATGTTAATAAAGTTAAATGCGTTAGGGACATTAAATAAATTTAACCTTTATCGGGGAATTTTTCAAAGAAAAACATATACAAATACCTATTTTTACTGTAAAAAGAATTACATTCTAACCTCCATGTTGGGGAAGCTAGGCCCCTCATCGCGGAAATCCTGGCGACACCCCTGATGAAATTACGGCCATTGCAATTACATTAAATTATTACAGCAAAAGGGTCTTTGGGGGCATCCATAAAGTACGTATGTACTAATTTGACTATTTTTACCCCCTCGCTCCTTGTACGCAAAATAACGATAAAAAAGCTTAACATTTTTCAATTTCATATCATGACATGCTGCACAACTTAGGAGCGTCTTCACTTTACTGCAGCTAAAATAACTACGAACTAAAAATACTAACAAAATGACAACGATATATAACATAACTATAACGACGAAATAATAATATAATATACAATCAGTACTATCAGCTGATTTTATATATATATATATATATCTAAAGCTCCAAATGTTACAGTGAGACGCGGTTCTGGCACTTAACAGCCAGTTGTATTGTTGTCGCGTGTTCAATAATCTGGGACTATATGATAAATAAGTTGTATTATACAATGGCACTGTTCAGTTTACCTCCTACCCCTCAGGGAATACAGGTTTTATGGATGCCCCTATCTATAACTCGAACTTGCAGTTAACTTGGACTGTTTTGAATATCCCCTGAAAGCTCCCAGTGTTGATTTCAATATAGCGGGGTTCAATTGTGTAAGGCACCTTGTAAGGAGGTTGTATTGCAGAAAGGTAGACTTGCCCGTCTATTTCGTGCCAAATCACAAATTTTTATTTCGTACTTCTTATATCGAGGGAATGTCATATCGAGGTTTTTTTCGATGGGAACGAAGGTGACTTCGTTCAAAATTTCAAACCCTTCAAGATATCTTGCGAATAGCAGATTTGCTAGGGCTGCTACATTATAAAATGAAAATAATAGCAACCAGCAACTACAAGAGCTATTGTTATCACAAAAATACAATGATACAACGAATTGGTTTTGATTATTATGGCGTATTCAGTTTCTTCGGAATTATCTTTCCTGAAAAACAAAGCTATGAGCCAAACCGCAAGATACATCAATGACTATTTACCCTAAATATATAAGTTATAATTTTAGCTGACAGCCGCAAATATTATTTTCAAATTATTGTCAACGAGTGATTTCTTTGCCTGGCAGGTTCAGAACACTTTGAAAATCACAGGTTTGTAAAATCACCAAAATTCGATTTGGTTACCAATCTTTGAGCATCTGTTGGGATTAACCGGTATATATGGTATTTTCAATTCAAATTCGAAATCAAAAGTAATGTGTGAATACCAGAGACGTTTTGTTGTGTCTGTTACACATATTTGAGTTGATCAAAGATTTCTGGTATTAGCGACTCCGTAGCGGTATTGTTTGATTGGTTAAATACACTGCCAAGCTGCCAATCAGAATTATTCATTTTTCCTTTAAAACGTCAACATCGGTGAGTTTTGACCCTGTTTGGGCTTGCTTTGAACTTTTGCGTGGCTTAGGTTTTGCATTGCAATACAAGACGCATTTTGGCAAGAGTGTGGTGGAAGCTTAAAAAAACAAATTGTTCCGGTAAAACACACATATATACATTTTATGATTCATTATCTAAAAGAATGCGTCTTGCAGGATCCACGTGCTTAAAGCTGCAGTTATGGAAATGTATCAAATTTATGATAAATTATGCATTACGGTTAATTTTTAGGACATCTTTTTACGCCCGTTTGCTAGCTTCGTTTGCAATTTTTATTTGGTTTCATTCATATTGCATTTTCGCACGTGAGTAATACTCGTTTGTCACAGTCTTACAGTGTTTGTTGTGTCATTGTGTATTATTGGAGCAGGCGTCGGTTGTCCCCTAGAATTTTGAAATTATCAGAATATCGAAAAAATTAGGAGTTTGTCGGAAAATTTTAATCATGAAACGATGACTTTTAGCGTAAAAACAAATTTGTGGGTAATTTCGACCTTCTTGCCCCTCCTAAAAAAATGCCCCACTGCGCCCCTGTATTGGAGAATATACAACTAGTATTCTGCCGTGGTTTAAAGGCCGATTTACAATTGCGATTGCAGTATTGTGTGAACAAAACGAATTTCTATATCAATTTTTGTCAAATTTGCCGGAAAATGCCGGATTTGATTGGGGATAGTTTGTACATTTAGGGCCTATTTACAAGGAGGTAGGGCTACCCTAGCACCAGGTTTACTCTAGCAGAAGGGTTAAAGTTAGATGGTGTTTACAAGCAAAATTTCACGAGAAGGGTAACCCTTATCCGGTTCAACTTATACGAACTGCACGGAAGGAGCGATGCTTCGCATCGTTTATACCACAGAAGACAATTAAAGTTGACCCGGGCAGACGAGGTACCCCTAGCAGAGCGTTTACAAGGAGAAAAGTTCACTCAGCTGCTAGGGTAACCATACCTCTCTGCTAGGATGACCCTAGTGCTAGTAGTAGGGCTACCCTAGCCTTCGGTGATTTTTTGTAATTTTGTTCATCGTGTTTACAAGCATGCTACGGTAACCCTACCTCCTTGTAAACAGGCCTTTAGAAGGGTTTTGATTGATTGTTAAAGAGCTACTTTTCCCGAATTTCCATATCAACTTTCGGCTCTGCTTCCAAAGGTACACTATTTTTAGTACGAATAGCTGCGTTGAAAGTTTCCTGATTTCCAAGTAATACAAAACTATGAGAATTATTTTCCAAAACGTCAACGATGGTAGTAAATGGTGTCATTTGACAAAATATACACGATTTGGGACACCGTCACAGCAGTGATAAGATGTTGTGGGTTACGAAGATGCAATGAATGAACTTGCAATAAAATTAATAAAAATTATAAATACGGTTTCTTGGTCATTGATGAAACGGTTTGGCATACAAAACGCTGTTTATTTCTTTTAACAGACGCTTTGCAGTTTAAAAAAAGACAAGGTAATCGTGTTGCAAGTCATGAGAAACATCAAGAAACTTTGGATCTCCATTTTAAAAGATCAGGCGCCGTTTACACAGCTCCGCTTTCATATGAAAACGAATGAAAAAGTAACCGTTTTTGCCGTTTACACTGCTCCGTTTTCATATATGAATGTACTCTCCAATGCAGAGGTTCTGTGTTGACCCGTGCTGTTTCTTATTTAAGTCGAAGAAACAACACAGAACAACACAGAACCTCTGCATTGGAGAGTAATATGAATGGTAAATTCAAAGTAAGAGCCCGGGCCAATCACAGTGAGCTGATATCTCATCTATAGCCGAAACAGAAATTTCTCATAAACACTCCAGCCCGGGCTGATTTTCACACTTTTCTCATATAAACGCTTAGCCCCAGGCTGGCTTTCAAAATCAAACTCCCACCCATGCGTGTTATGAAACTTTTCCTTCACACGTCACTTGGAAATTTGACGCCAAAATCAATCTTTCCAGCCAAATGTTTCTCATATAAACGTGGGGGGGGGGGTGAAAAACACACCCAGCCCACCAAAATTTAATTATAATTGGGATGCATAAATTAAATTAACAAAATTTGTGAAACAAATGATGTAGCAACTTTGGCACAAAAAATACAGTTTTCAAAGTTTAAGGACAACACCATCCCTTAACATATGACATTCGTTCTTAAAATGCACGTTTTCAAAGAGAAACTTTGAGAAGGATGTGTAAAAGTGTTATTTGTCATATGCCTAGAGATGGTGTTAGTACTTAACTCTACCATGATTCAGTATGTACCATTTTGAGAAAATCAAATTAATCAACGCGGGGAGAGGGGTTGAAATAAGAATGTCTCGAAAGGGAAAATTCAATAACAAAAATCGGGGTTGGGCATCAGGGGCGTAGCGAGGTACCAACTTTTTTTGGGGGGAGTTTGGTGCTATCTTGGTTTGGAAATTTTCGAATTTTTCCATTGTTTTCTTTAAATCTTCTATTGTCTCAGCAAACAATAGCCATTGTTCTATACAATTTTGCCTGAATATGTTAAATTTTGCCCGAATGTGGACGTTCTTGGAAATTGAACATTTTCAATATCAGCAAAGGTGCCAAGACTTCTAGAGAACACAAGGACACGCTCTCAAAGACATTTAAAACGCCACAACCACCCTGGAAATTTTTGCGATTTCCTTTTCTAGTAAATTTTTAAACAAAAGGTTTTAAACCGATTATACAAAATTGGAAAACTCATCTTCCTATGGTCCTATTTGTATTAAATTTCTAGAAATCTTTCATTTAGATTAATTATGAATAAAAATTTATCCCAAATATCATCTTCAACACATTATTTATCATTTTCCAATCAAAATCAAATTATCATTTATCGCTTAATTTTAATATTTAAAATTTCACTATAATTGAAATTTAAAATTATAATTTAACATTAAAGTTTAATATTTAAAATTACCGAATATCTTCTGAATCCCTTCGGAATTAAAGCAACGAATGAACAACTCCGACTTCAAACAGTAAGATAAATCTTCGTGGAGAAGTTTTGAGGCAAACAGGAGGGCCTGCGTGCAGATGTTACTTTTCCACTGCGAAGGAAAGCCTAGGAATGGAAAATATGCACAAAGGCTAAGTTGCGTAGGAACCGGGGCACGTGCCCCCCCCCCACTTTTTTGCAAACCGTCGTAAAGTGCCCCTTTTTGTCTGAAAAGTGCCCTTTACTGTAAAATATATAACCAAATGTGCCCCTTGTTTATGACGGAGAAGATTGCCCTTTTCTACATAAGAT
>JAYJMH010059282.1:0-12452 GCA_036873815.1 Phacellophora camtschatica | reverse complement strand
TTGTAAATATTTTAACCTTTATTTTAGATTTTAAAAAATTGTAAATTTTATGTGGCAAAATATTACATACATATATACATACATATAAGGTGTATATATATGGACTACAATTGGGTCATAAGGTTTATATATATGGACTACAATTGGGTTATAAGGTTTATATATATGGACTACAATTGGGTTATAAGGTATATGGACTACGATTGGGTTATAAGATTTATATATATAGACTACAATTGCATTGCAAGGTTGAACTTTGTTATCTTGGTTAGTAATGGTAATAAACCGTGATCATTTTTACATCATTTTTTCTTCTACCTTAATATTTTATTGCAGGATACACCACAACATTGCAATAATTCAGCATATATTCCAGAAAACAGGGATATATATGGAATAGTTACAAATAGAATGAAAAGATTAGGCCTGAATGGAAAACGTAAGTTTGAAAAACTTTTATTTCAAATCAATGCAATGTTGGAATTTCATTTGATGCAAAATTTCTTAATTTCTGTTCTGAAAAATAGATTTGTTTTATTTGAAAACTTTGGTATTTTATTTTCATATTATAAAAATATGGTTTCAAAAACCAATAGATGTTTTCTTTTTTCAGATGACCTATCTGCTCGCCAAGGGAAATCTTATTCTTTAATAAACCCACCGCCAGACTTCGAGTTAGAACAAGGAGATATAATGTAAGTTATTTTCATTTAAAAGTTATTTTTCCAAAATAAATGATAAATTGTACATAAATTTAAGTCAATTTAAATAAATCTATACACGTCTCTGCATCTTTATATACCAGAGCTTCAGAAGTAAATGTATGTGAAACGTTTTTAGATAGTTTTTAAGGAACTCAAAGCTACCGAAACATGTTAACTTGGTTTCCATACTATTCTAATAACAGGTGGTCACTGGTTAGTATCCTGCTTGATATTATTGCTAAAATTTCATATGATTCAAGCATCATTTCAAACGCACAATAGATACAAATTTAACGAAATAATTAACTTAAAAATAGCAATTTACATACAAGTTTAGGAGCTTTTAATGCCGAGTGTCCAAAAAAAAGGCTACACGTTTCCAAAACTGCTGAGGAGAAGCATAAGTTTTGGTTATTTGGATTCTCCTTGCGTGTTATAGAAGAGGCTTCAATTTGAAGTTTGATACCTTGTTTCACAAAATTGACTCAATAATCAATGAGTTACTCCGAACCAAAGTGCAAATTTAGTGTTTATGCAAAACCAGAGGTTTCGATAATGATACTAAACCTCAATATCATGTGACTAGATAAATTTTTTGATTTGTTTTGTTAATTTTAAGCTGAATTTATCTAAAGCCAACATTCGTATGTCAAATTCTGAATCAACCATCGCAAGAAATTATATTTACTTAATAATCAAAATATTCATCATAACTGCTTTGGAGTCATGACAAATGTTTTTATAAGATATCCTCCTTGATCAAGTCAGAGAATGAGCTTTCTCTTTTGTTTTTTTTTGTGTCATTACTTTCAAACAGCCATTAAATTTCAGCGTTTCATTGTGTTTTCCATTCATGCGTCAATAATCTGCAAATGTTAATTTCAAAGCTTCTTGGTCACAAAAAATAATTTTCAGCAACACAATGGAAAGGCCAACCTCTGGTTTTAAAGAAACCCCAAACTCTAGTGACTATTTTGCGTAACTCAGCGGTTATTCAGTTGATTTTGGCAATTAGAATATCAAACTTTAAGTTGAAGTCTAGTTTATTTAATGGAATCAGAAAAATAAATATTAAAGGTAAGGCTCCTCCACAATAGCTTTGTAAACGTGTAGCCTTTTTTCTGGGACACCCGGTGGTAATACGTAAAGCTTTATTATGATGTAAGTAAATGAGTCAACATGAAGCAAAGCTTAATGCAACTATTGCAAAATATCACAACCGTACCGAACTTGTATGAAGAGAGGAGGTTTCAATTTTATTGATGTTAACATCTGATTTTATACTTTGTTTTTTAGATACATTATCAGGCGCTCTCCGTCCATGACTGGCGCTCACGTTGAGCTTACACCGGAAGATGCAAATCAAAATATAACATCTACCCTATGAAGTTGATGTGGTTATGTTTTCTCATTTCCAAGAAGGGAGAATCCATTTCGAAGAAATGAGTGGTATCCCGAAATAGAATCAGGAAGTATAGTTCCTAAATAGAAGCAGGAAATATCATTTCTAAACCGTTTGTTTCCCAAATGAGACTTCTATTAACAAGACATTTCTTGGTTGCCATAACAATATTTTATATCACGTGGGGATCACGTGTTTGCCAAGCAAACTGTCTGGAGGATCACGATCGTAGACATTTTGCGGCAGCATTTTATTTTTCCAAAAAATATCCAGAATTGAAGATAATTGAGATTTACTTTTGCAAAAAGAATTTCTGTTTGCTAATGCTGAATGCTGTGTGGTATCATGCTAATGCTGAATGCTGTGTGGTATCATTGACTACGTCATAAGCCTGCAGTTATCCAAATATTCAATTGCAAAATGGTAAACAGTACACAGATGTTGTTAACGGTCATCGGTCATTTTCCTAACTTGTAGCTGAGTTTCTTGACTCTTCATCGTTGTCTACATCGCGAACTTTTCACTCCTGATAGAGCCACAAGGCCCATTGCTAAATAACAACAGTTATTTCCAGGGGCATCGCGAAAGTGAAGGTGCTGCAAGCCCTCCCCCTACCCAAACATTTCAATTGTCGGCAAAACAATGTTATCTGTCGACAAATCAAGACATTTTTTATACCAGCATAAGGTCAGTCTCCAAAAATACGATGAAAGTTTGTCACACCCAAATATTATAAGACAACGCCCACACATTTAGGTCTCCCCCCAAACATTTCTTAGCTCCACCCCTGGTTATTTCGTAGACAATAACCAGGGAGTGCACGTGAAAATGGAAAAGCCCTGCCTGATGCTCGCGGCTTAGTCCATGAAGCAACACAAGCTGACGCTGTCACAGATGCATGCATTTATTCCTTTAATTTACCATACTTTCACTGCCACTTCACGTTGTTTTTGCTCCCATCTTTACTCCTCGTAAATTTACTATAGTATTAAGTAAACATTCGATGCATTGTGATGACAACAATGATATAGAGGTATAGGTATCCAAACAGATTATGGGTCATTATTGAATTTTATTACAGATTTATTATTCGCTTTGAATTTATTTTTTATTAATTATGTATACATTTTATACGTTAAAAAAGTATACACAGACATTAACAAATCTTATCAATCATTATTATTTCATAAGTATTTAATCCATCTTTTCAAGATAAAGCCGCCTCCATTTTTTCAAAATTGCAGCAATAAAATGATATTAAATTTCTGAAGAGTTTGACTACAAACATTTTGTTAGCACACATTTTGTCCAAGCATCATTTTCACGGTCAGCCGTTACGGATTTCAAATCTTTAAATTGTTATGAATTGAACAGTGATGTACGTAGAAATTGGTTGTCAAAAAGGCAATATCTCTAAAGGCTTATCTTTTAAAGGTGGATACGTATCGACGATGCTGAATATATTTTTACCGATGTTTATTACGAAAGATCTGTCGTTTATTTTCGTTTGAAATCATTGTTATAAAATATCAGTTGATTTCTTGGGATGAAGGTCTAGTTCAGAATGCTGGTTTTAATTTTGATCTGTCATTGTTTTGAAGAATTGCATGCTGGTTATAGGATCCTTGACGACCATTTACACCGAACTTCTTTCGTAGCGACAGCATGTTTCATTTATGACAGAAGATTGACATATGTCACTTTTTGAACAGCAAAATTGGAGTCTTTGATACAATGAGCTTTATTAATAATACGAAGAACTAGGGTTCTCTGCTTTCTCCACCAAAGTTATAGCAAAACAAAAGGTTTTCTTTTAAGTTGTTGCATGTTTATCAATGATAGAATTTCGACCATACAATGTCACGCATCATTACATTTACGTCATACTTATTCATAACATTTTGATATTTGTTTTGTAACAGTGAGTCTTCGCCAATAGGAAACCGAATTTTCGAATAACCATTAGAATGTGATGTGCTGTTTTTTCCCAATCTGCAAAAATTGAATCGATCGATTCCTCACAGTTTCAATCGAATTTCTGATCGAATCTCTGATGAATCGACCGATTAAATGTTGACGTGATATTTTACTCTTTTGTTTAAGCCAATCATAAATCAGAAAGCGAGGTTATAGGTACTTCTTTTTAAAGTATCGAAATATTTCTGTGAACAAAGTTTGTAATTTTGTGAATTTTATAAATTGAGCTTTTCGGCTCTTCCATTCCCCACTGCTTTTTAAATAGCAGCTTTTCTTATTGGCGTAAACTTAACTGTATTTTTTTTTAAGACACATCATGACGCTGAAGATTGCTACCATTGTTTTGACGCATTGCATGCCGGTGATTAGGTCCAATAGCAAAATGGCAGCTTCAGCATAGCTGCGGTTCGGAATTTTTCTTGCACAATTTTTAATGCTTCCTTACTCCAAAAAAGACAAGAACTGGCGTGAAACAACAGCAAATGAAAATAAACAAGAAACTGTATACATGATAATCAATATTTCAAAACATTTATCTATGAATAAAGTTCTGATTTGATAACTAAAAGATTAGGCCTAATTGGCCTAGCAATTTACCCTTATTGTGTTGGAAAGTTGGAAGGTGATCTTCAGGGATCCTATGATCGGCATGCAGTGCTTCAAAGCAGTAATCACCATCTTGAACGTAATCATTTGTTGTTTTTTGGACGCATTTTATTGATGCAGTAATCAATAAAATAATAGGAAACGTTGTCGATATACGACACAACATTGCTGTACGGTGTTAGATTCTAGACGAGAACATCACACACCATCTCCAGACATATGACAAATATTAGTCGTTCTTAAAATACACATTTCAAAATGACTTTTTGAGATCGAAATGTACAATTGTGGTGTGTCATATATCTAAAGAAGGTGTAGGTCATTGCCTCAACTATAATCTAACACCGACCTGCATTCCCTGCATTGCAGCATTTCTTCGTAGATTGTTTCGTAGTAAGAAACGTTTATTTAAAATGTGCATTATAAATGCTGACTGTAAATATACTAATTGTTAAATATCATGACAAACGTGGTTTGTTCTTAACATCGTTGTTAGTATTTAAGATATAGAAACACACGTTACTAGAGAATTAACCAGTATGTAAAACATATGTACCATTAATGTTATACGTGCTTTAATATTGTCATGAGAAAAGTCAAGAGATATTGGATGATTTTATTTTTATCATACCACGAGGGATACCAGATTTTTTCGATGCCCTACTATGAAAGCACAAGAGGTAGCTCCTTCTACCATACCTCAGTAGTTGAGTTTCATCATTTTTAGATGAACTTCGGTGCAGGTACTTTTGGAGCAGTTGCTTATAAATCAAAAATTGTGTATGTGACGTAAGGACTGGGTTCTAGTTTGCCAAATTATCTTGATTCGAATATGCTCATTTATATTAGATAGGGTTACAAGCGTCACAAGGACCACAAAACAGGGCGCTCGTCCTTCTTCGGTAAATCACATGTTGGCATATCCCAAATTGAGAATATTTCAATATTATAAAAGCTCCATTGGATCTATAGTTGGTCTTTATGAAATACAGTTAGTACTCGGATTTCGAAATTTTCTTTCCAGTTTCAGCCTGTTGTTTATAACAACAAGATGTTTCATTCTCCATTGTCTTCAAAAGAAAGCAGCATTTAGGTTTCTTTCACAAGGCTCTTCAAGTTGAAACTACATTTCCGTATTACTCAGCAGGCAAGGGGCAGCTAACCCTTCCCCCACTTTTTCCAGACAGATGACTTCTATCTTTGTTGTCTTTTTTATGTTGTTACTTTTCCGCGCAGGCTACTTGATTCAGATCCCTAATTGTTCTGCCTTTTCTTTGACGCATGTACTGAGCAACGCCACGGGGCAGCCCTGGAAAGTAAGAATTGCTATTTCAGTCTTTCCCATAGCGGTCCTCGTGGTGGCTTAGAAGCTGTTCAATGAAAACTGCTCGTTTAGTTTCACGCTGATTGTAAAAGTAAGAATTTGCTATTTCAACATTAGGCCAAACCCCATCTTCTTCAAATATATTGCACAGAGTAATAGAAGGTAATTACAAAATACTGCATTGAATCAAGTCACACTTATGAGGTGAAATTTTCAATGTTAACTGATTTGTTTTACCAGCGTTACAGCTCGCAATTACATGTTATGGTCCCGTCAATTAGATGAATAATGTGTTTTCGTATGCCTCAAATTGCTTTCTGAAAAAGCCAGTGAACTTGTAAGTCACTGTATTGTTGTCTATTAGCTTGGTCAGTTGATCACTAAGCAATTACAGAAGGTCACTTCTGAATCGCATCACCAGTTTTATTGCTAACGAGTGTACTCGCTAGTTGGGCACGCTTGAGCCGAGCAACGGATGAGCGCTATCGAACAAATCACTACGGGTGAAAGCCGTAGAAAAATTGCAATAATGTACTGTGGCTTTATTGTTTTCATGACCAGGCCTTTCTAGGAGAAGAAATATATTTATATTCAAATGAATTGGAAGGAGAGATAGATAAAAGGTATGCCGTTTTTTATTCTCGTTGTGTTTTTGGTATGTTGCTTACCGCAAAAATTGCTTGTTTTGATTTTTGCAAAGGAGCTTATTACCTTTTTAATCAGCGAAAGTTGGCAATGCAAAAATGCTACATTTTCGCAGGCATTAGTTTGATATTATGCAATGGAATTATTTGCAATTTTGATGAAAAGAGTGGTTCAACGTCGGAAACAGTTTTCCATAATTCAAGTTCATCCAGGTCTTTGATTTTTGCTAATTCAAACGCTTTTTTATAAGGCTAATTCGAGATAATTTCATGAAGAAGAAGTGAGGAAGTAAAAGATCCCATAATATCTACCAAGCCGCTTTCTTCGATGTTTTATGCTATAGCTAGTTTAACCTTTATTTTTCAGCAACGCATCATACCTAAACTTATCATTACAAGTATTAAAACCTACTGTATTGTTCAAAAGTATGGCTCTTAAAACAGTCAACCGATAGTGGCCCCAGATCACACTTAAAAACTTATTCATACTTGCATTATTGGTGTTTTATGTTAGAATCGTAATATCTTTGTTTTTATATCAATGATAAACTTAAAATTTGACGACGTTCCTGTGTGCTGTATGAGGCTGATATATACAATGTCATGATTATAAAAATAGAATGAAAAATTTTGATTCCGAACGGTTATGTAACGCAAATACAATCAATTGCTTCTAAAAATCATGATAGCTATACTCATTTCTAAATGAATCGGCTTCGATTGATGGGTATACCTTGTTCATTTTTAATACACTTAAACGGGGCTCTTTTGTTCGTTGAGTGGATCAGCTTGAAAATAAGATGTTCATTCTTGTTTTCAAGTCGCTCTAAGTTGAAATTTTATTTGAAATTTCATACCATTAAAGTTTTCAATGCAAAGACCGTTGAACCTAGAGGCCCAGGGGCCTTTAGCCTCCTAAATAATAGCAAAATATAGGTCTTAGCCTTTGTGAAATTCATCTTATTTGAGAAAATACGGAAAATATACCTAAATATTCATCATAGCCCTCCCCCAGTCCAAAATAAGCTCTGCAGTCCATGTCTGAGTTCTATAAAAAACTGCAAAAGATCGTCGTATAAAATTTGAATGTAACTAAGAAATAAGACAAGATATCTGTGAATTATTTCTAACAAAGAAATTAAATATAAATTAATGTTTATAAACCATGTTTGTAATATAGTAGAGAAATATAGAAATTGTTTGTAATATAGAAAAATAAGAAATAAATCTATGAGGTATTTGTAGCGAAGAAATTAAATATAAATTAATGTTTGAAATTGTTGTTATTTTTAGGACCACAGATGAATCTGTTGGGTTGCAAAACTGTCTTTACTGGAATTGTATTGGTCGTGCATTTTTTGCTCTGCTATGGATTCGAAACAAAACAGGTATACCGTACATACTCTGATAAATTGTTTATTTCTATTTCATTTCATTATCATTTCTAAAACATTGATAAAATATTAGCTGTTGATACTTTTATGTTTAATTTTTATCAGTTCCAGTAAAACCGGGGCCTTGCGGAGTTGGCTTTAACCCCCAATAATACAAAACTTATGTTAAAATTCTGAAATGAAGACAGATTTTGTCTTTTGCATTTACCCCCTGTAAATACTGCATTTTAAATTGTTTAAAAATTGGTCACATGACCTTTCCAGGGGTGAAAGCATTACCGTACTTCCAGATTAATGATTTGTATGTTGAAATT
Organism: Phacellophora camtschatica; assembly: GCA_036873815.1. Lineage (NCBI taxonomy): Eukaryota > Metazoa > Cnidaria > Scyphozoa > Semaeostomeae > Ulmaridae > Phacellophora > Phacellophora camtschatica. Next base: position 4,087 of record JAYJMH010059282.1, on the reverse strand, counting down.
AATATTGCATGCCATGGCACTGAAATTTCACATTGACTTTTCTTTAAAGTTTTTAAATTATTTATAATTCATAGAATGTTCATACGTTAATGAAGAAGAGGGATCTCAGCAAGATTTTTGGTGTAGAGTCACGTGAACAAGGTTAGATTTTTTTTGCAAAGCGAATAGCTTTAACTTTAACTGTCAGTAGATGGATGTTAAGTTGGAATTGACGGATGTTAAGTAAATGGATGTTAAGTTGGAATTGATTGTAAATCAAGAATTATAAATTGGAAAAGCTCAAGATAAAAATGACTCTTCCAAAGTAAACCCCGCACATGAGAACCTTCCACCGTGTTGTTTCCATATTTCCCTGTGTTTTAAAACACGAACAATGCTGTCCGTACAACGTGCCGATTGAATTCTTGTGATTGTGTTGCCTTACTGTTTCCTTTCTGACAGACCTATCTTGCGAAACAGCTGCGCTTTCGCTGTAGACCTGTCAGAAAGGTCACAGTAAAGAAACACAGGCACAATATTTCAATCGACAAGCTGTACAAACGACATTATTCGTGTTTTAAAACCCATGATATTTCAAATAAAATTGAGCATTTTATGTTCCCCATCCCTATAGGCTACGCGTAGGCTATAGAGCTGAAAAATGCTTTAAACTTAATGAAGAGCGTTGTTGGGTTGAATTTCATCATCAATGTTGTTATGTGCGGATTCTTACTTTATTTTTCCTTTCCCTTCTCTTGCAGTTCCAGAATACGAGATTGCATCCCCACTGATTCACAGAAATCAGCATGCTTCGTATTTTTACTCAAAAGAATTTTCACGAAGAAAGCGATCAATAGAAGATGACCATGATGCTTCGGCAAGCTTTGGTTTTGGAATCAGCGCATTTGGACGCCACTTCGATATGCATCTTGCTCGTAACGACATGTTGCTTGGACCAAAATTTAAAGTGGAAATACATCGAAAGAATGGTACAGAGATTTCGAAGAAATCAATGAAAAACTGCCACTATACTGGTAGAATAAATGGTGACGGGGGACCGGCTGCTATCAGTAATTGTGATGGACTGGTTAGTTTTATTTTAAATTTTCTTGAAAGCTTTATCGCAGTCATGTTTTTGCTTTTAGCTCAAAAGCTTTGAATGTATTATCTTCAACGTCCAATTACGTTAATAGATATTTTGTGAAAATTTAGTTTCTCCGTAAGGGTACGTGCATCTTATTTCAAATATTTTGAAAATCAGTTTCATGTCATTTTTTCTAATTTTTTTTTATGTTTCATAAACATAAATTTAAATCCAATAATTGATTAAATTTGAAAGGTTTAAAAAACTTTTCCGTGCTCAATTGCTCACTTTTCTTTCTCTTTCAATTCTCATTTTAAAGCCGGAATATTTAATTTCACAGACTGGAATCTTCACGTCAGGAGAACATGACTACTTTATCCATCCTTTACCAAAAGACGTAGATTTTGACTCAACGAGGAACAATCCTCATATCGTATTTAGAAGATCAGTAAAAAATAGATTTCGACGCAGCTTAGAGGCAAGAGACGGTTTATTTAACGAAGTGATTAATCAATTATCTGCAAGTGACGATCAAAGATCCTGTGGAACTAAAGGTATGATCTTAAGGTCAGAATTTATGTTAAAGATTAGGTCAAAAGTTATGTTAAAGGTTAGGTTAAAGGTTACAATTGGCTTTTGCAGTTAAAGGTTAAACTGTGTCAAATTAAGAAAAGGATCCAAACATTTTTGACGAATGTTTCATTTTTGTTTACAATGTTTCTGTTAAACAAAAATTTAAACCGCACCAGAAACCAGAAGGTAAGAATTATTCCTTTCCCATAAAAAAAAAACTGTATTTTTTGGGAAATCTGTATTTTTTGTCTCATTTCGTACACCATCAAACTTTTATTCCAAATAATTTGTTTTGCAGCTGACCCTAATATTCGACTACGGCGTGAAGCTGATGATGCCAACGCAGCAGTATTTTTAGATAATAATGAACGATACATCGAGGCATTAGTCGTTGTTGATCAAAAGATGTGTAATTACCATGGAGAAGATGCGGCAACGCAATTCACTATGTCAGTGCTTAATATGGTAAGACAGAATAAAGAAGCATTAACCCTTCCATAACCGAATTTATTTCCAATTTACAGAAGAGTCTTTTTAATTTTTATTTTGCAAGAAGTAGAACTTACAAAGAAACCTAATTCTAAAGATAAATTTATGTTTAAATATCTGAAATTAATATAAAGTCATGTCTGCATTTGCATCCTGATAATATGACGTTTTACGTGTACTACACGGTATGCTACACAATGTACTACACGATGCACTACACAATGTACTACATAATGTACTACGCAATATACTACACAATGTACTACACGATGCACTACAAAATGTACTCCACAATGTACTACACAATGTACTATACAATGTCCTACACAATGTGCTACACAATGTGCTACACAATGTACTACACAATGTGCTACACAGTGTCACAAAACCTTCTGAGAGTTATTTGCAGAAGAAAAATAAGCTACCACGAAATAAGCTGACATAGATTTCGACCTTTCTTGAAGACAATTTTATGCAATTTGTGTTGCCTTTCTTATATTGGTCTAATGCTAAGGCAACTTTATATAACTTCAAATCAGAGTCAGTAAAATATTCAAAGGAAACTTTCTTACCACACCCAAACCCCGTTTTTTTCTATTGTTTCTATGAGGAAGGTTTCAAAGATCAAACTTTACGCTCGGAGGAAGGTTGGTCACTTCTCTGGACTCTGCTTCAAATAGTAGCTCTTACTTACCTTCAGATAGTAGCCAATACTTACTTTCAGATAGTAGCTCTTACTTACCTTCAGATAGTAACCCTTATTTACCTTCAAATAGTAGCCCTTACTTACCTTCAAATAGTAGCTCTTACTTACCTTCAGGTAGTATCCCTTACTTACCTTCAAATAGTAGCCCATACCTACCTTCAGATAGTATCCCTTACTTACCTGCTAATAGTGGCCCTTACTTACCTTCAGATAGTAGCCCTTACTTACTTTCAGATAGTAGCCCATACTTACCTTCAGGTAGTAGCCCTTACTTACCTTTAAATAGTAGCCCATACTTACTTACCTGCTAATAGTAGCCCGTACTTACTTACCTGCTAATAGTAGCCCTTACTTACCTTCAGATAGTTGCCTTTACTTACTTTCAGATAGTAGCCCTTACTTACCTTCAGATAGTATCCCTTACTTACCTGCTAATAGTAGCCCTTACTTACCTTCAGATAGTAGCCCTTACTTATTTTCAGATAGTAGCCATTACTTACTTTCAGATAGTAGCCCTTAAAATAGCAAATAACTTGAGAAAATTATTCCCAAATAACATAAGCAGCCAACAATGGCGAAAATATATCTAAATTTTTCATATTTTCATATCTTTATTTCTGTGACGAAATGGTTTCAACTACGTTTTTCTATAAATTTTTTTAACGAAATTAAACAACGTCATAAAATAACTTTTTTTGAATTTTCAGGTATCAAGCCTTCTGCGAGACTCTTCGATTGGTTCAAATTTAATTAATTTAATAATTGTAAAATTGCAGTTGCTAACTATTGACCCTGTGAGTATCATTATCATCGTTATCATTGATTTAAATTTTGTTATGTTTCTGTGTTTCTTTTGAAGATCCATGCTCGTTCCTGTGTTCCCTGGTTCCTTTGTGCAGGTCAACTAAAACCAAAATTCAAATTTTTTAACCGTAAATCGATTTTTTTAGGCTGGACTGATAATAAACCACCATGCACAAAATACTTTGAATAGTTTTGGTACTTGGGCTAGTTCACATAGCGACCCTGATGATAATTCAGACGACCATTTTGATTATGCTTTTCTTTTGACAAGGTGAGGTGACTTCAACGCTTGTTTTGTGAGAGTGGATCTTTCTCAATGTAGTTTTAAATTAGTAATTATTTACTTTCAACATATAATAATAAATAATTGTAATAAATTGTAATAAATTGTAATAAATTGTAATAAATTGTAATAAATTGTAATAAATTGTAATAAATTGTAATAAATTGTA
>JAYJMH010059271.1:0-12457 GCA_036873815.1 Phacellophora camtschatica | reverse complement strand
ATAAAATTTGGCTGGGTATGGGTGGAAAACATGCTTTTTTTCAAAATATTCAAAATTAGCCCGCTTGACCCCCTTAAATTCATTTTGTATAACGCTATGGTTTAAGAAATCCAATGATTCAGCAAAGTTAATAGTTTAGATGAAATTATAGACCTCTGGCTTTGGTTTGGGTTGGAGAGAATTAATATCTCGACTCTCGATGCACAAAAGACAACAAATTGGGTACCAATTTTTAAGTTGATTAGCGAGAAATGTTTTGAATACTGTTTCCAATAAATTTGTGTTAAACTCGTAGCGCTAACCTTGATCAACGCTGTTACCTTTTTTTGGGCACCCGGTACTAAAATAGCATAAATCTTTTGAAAATGCAAAATTTCCTACTTGATTTTCTCTCGGGCATGTTCAAATATGTTAAAATATCCAAGATAAATCATGAATAAAATTCAAAAATGTTCTTGAGATATATGACATGCAAAGGATTGTTGGAAAAGTAAGCAATGTAACATGTAATGAAGGCTCTAGCAAAACATTTAGCAAAAATATTTTCGAGCAACTTTAGCATGTGAATATTTGCACTTTAGCATGTGAATATTTGCCATGATTTTAATAATTACAAACTTGGTTTGTTTCAGTTGACGAGCAAATAATTAATTAGGGTAACAACGAAAACAATGCTGTTGTGTTGTATGAAACAATGCTATGGTGGTGGAAAGAATTATAAATTATCATGAAACCCAACCTCGTACCCAGACCTTTTTCATTCAGAAAAACGCGTAATCGTCAGGAAGGTACCAGGTATATTGTATCAAATGGCCCTGGGTACTACGTACGAGGTTGAATACAACCCAAATTTTGGAAGAAATTTTTGCCACTGAGATATTCTCGAGGAATATCCTGCGGAAAGAAAAGCTTAAATGCTCTGTGGTAAAAGAAATAAAAGCAACTCAGGGAAATGTCCCCAAAAAGTCACACCAAAGCATTTGCAAAAGATATAAAAGATGTCTACTTTTGAAACTTTTTCATATTTCGAGAAACAAAATCGTTAGTCTTCTCAATTTGTATGTTTGGATAAATTTCCCCACCCCGGGTACCGCTATTGCACCCAGGGTAAGGGCACCCGTTTTGGGTGCGAAAATTTTAACATTTTGAAAATGCTTTTAATAATCCCAAAAATCTCACGCATGATGGCTCCACGGTAAAGATGTTTTATTCCAAAAATGTTATAATTCAAAATCTCCAAGATTTACCAAATAAAACTCCTAAAGTCCTTAAAAAAAAAAAAAAGTTCAATTTTAAGATTTTGACACGCTGCTGCTCTGTCGCAAAGAACTGTTGGAAACGTAAGTAATGTATTTAGCTATTATTTTTTTTTTTTGTGAGCATGAAAATTGGTTTTAAATTCTTGGTTATTTTATTTTAATTGTGCGATGTAAACTCTTCAGAGCTTGAGTTCACAAAAGAAACTGTTAATTTGTTCTGTTTTATGAAGAATTTCCTGATGATTTATATATGTTTAATTTAAAAATCAAAATTTACTCTGGTTTAAAAATTGGATCATATACAGTAGAAACGCGGATAAAAGACTCTTAAAATGTATGATGATAATAAAAAGTAATAAGTAACCTATCCCACTAGGGCCGGACCGTAAAATGTTTGACTCCATGCTTGTCCTGAGACCAGAAATGAACTGGCCCGATATTGATGAAGATTAGATGCAATGAAAAAAACCTGGAAATAAGCCTAGTTTTAGGACAACTCAAAATATCAGATAAAATGTTGTTGCTACCTATGTCCTAGCTATGTCTTTCAACAATAATCTTATCCATTCTTTGCACCTAATGAAGACATGCTTCTACATGTATTTCTTAGCTTTTCTGGCAATCTAACCCAGGTTTTCATCGGCTGTAGATGGCAATGATACTGATACCTATGTCCAACATTTTTCAAAAGTCTTACCCAGTTTTTCCGAAGATGAGATCAGCATTTCAACACACGTAGCTAAGAGCAGCGTTGCTATCTAAGACAATTTTCAATTTCTGATTGAGAAGAAAAGAAAGCGGGGCCTCATTTGTTTCCGTTTCCCTGTTTCTTCCTGTTTTTCCCTCTTCCCCGCATTTGAGAGAGGGAATTGTAGCAAGAGCACCATCCTCTTTACAATGTTTCCAAAGGTTGTCAGATTAGAGGCTGGGTATTTACGGTAACAATCAGATATTCCAAAAATGGGGCAATGGGATCATCCCCCGCGAAGATAGTTGAATTCTTTCATTTTGCTATAATTTTCTGGACAATGGGGGCAAAACCTTGAAAATTAAATTTTTCTCAGTGAAGAAGATATAGTTTCTTTTGTGCAGGTTCCTATCGTATAATGACACTACAATATTCAAAATTACTGAAATCAAACCTTCTTATGATTAATTCATTTTTACAGATCAAAAAAACTGGCAAATGGCAACTGAAATGAAATTCCGAGTCTGCCTGTTTGTTATTTTTTCAGCGATCCATCTCTGTGTTTTTTCATATAAAAAAAGAGGTGGTCCTAGTTTTAAGGGCAGTGAATACTGTCTAGGACGCTGCAACTCTATAAATGCACGATGCGTCCATAGTACCAAAAGTGTTACATTTTTTTACTTCCTGGAGCGCCAAACTTGTAAATTCGAATTCAATATGTGCCTGGATAGATGTGAACACGAAAAGTATCGAACACAACTAAGCGAATCAGTTAACTGCCAAGATGTGTTTAAGAAATACGGGAATGGAGAAAAAGGACAGAAAAAATGCAAACGATATAAGCAGCAAAAGATGTATCTTGTATGTTCCTCTGATTGTCGGGCTGCACTTTTGCATTGCGAGAGTTCCAAAGATGCAACTAAATGGTCATATCTACGCATATTGTGTAGAAAAGAACGTGACGAATGCAAACTGTTTTGTCGTAAAACAAATCCTAGTTACTATTTCAAAGAGAAATAGAGCTAAATTACATACTGAAAAAGTTTTACACTTCAGTTTCTTTATGATGAATACATTGATGTAAACATGATATACTGTATTTAAAAGGTGATAAATGATAGATAAACATATCTTTTCCAAATAGTTTATTGAATCTTTTCTGCCAAAGGAAATGATGTTTTTAGTTGGAGGTACAGGGACACAAGGAAGGGAATGACAAGAACTTGCGCACTTGTTCACGGGGTACAAGAATAAAAGGGAGGAAACACAAACGTTTAATAGTTTGTGGACACAGGGAAGGACAGCAACTCTTATTTCTTAATGCTCATCAAGGTACATACTTACCATTACACAAAGGCTGTAGGGTTTCAACAGTGCTGAGGTTTTTTTCGAATTAGATTAGTTTCTTACATGTACATATTAGAAGCTACATATCAAAATAATACAGTTGCTCATGATACAAATGCAACTGAAAACGTTTTATGAAAAATGATATTTCACAAAAGTATGATAATAATAGTTATAATAATAAAAATAACAACAACAATAATAATAATGAAAAAATAAGCAAAATAATAATAATAATAAAATGATAATCGCTACAAACTCCGGTGTAACATCAAGCTATAGGCTCTTGCATACGACTAGCATTTACGATACAAATCGCCAGTCTCCCTGGCACATATATAATTTGTATGCTGATAAAGTTGGCATAAATTAGTGAAGCTGCTACTTGAAAGCAATTGCATGTTGATATTTGCTTTGATTTAATAATTGCAAACTAATCTGCGTGTTTCGGCTGTTGTCAAAAACCAATTTTGAAGAGCTATTAATTAATTTGAAAAACAGTAACAACAACGTTGTAGTGTTTTGTGAAACAAAGCGAGCAATGTTGTCAGGTTGGACTAGTTACACCAGTCCTTTCTGTCCCGCTTAGTTTCATAGAGGGATTGGCTTACTTTCAAAGGAAACACTGGACTGACCTGTGTCAGATTCTTGGCACACTAGTCTGATTGGCTGCTGAGAATTTACTTCCTGACATCTGATTGGCTGAAATTTCTCGTATTCCGGAATCCACGAATTGCACTTAAATGCATTAATTTTCAGCGGTAGTCCGCCTTTTGCTTCTTGTTTTTTGCTTGATCGACAACGACAACAAAATTGACATTGATGTGCCACAGAAAAATGGATTTCTCATAAAACTAACTGGATTTGGCCAAACGGTAGCCCTTTTTATAGAAACTTACGATTTTGCCCCCACTATGACATCACAACTACCTCGAAATTTTCCGATACACAACTCATTAGACTTTCAGTCTCACCTCTCTCCTTGTACTCTATCGCTCTCTAATTAAAAGATACCGTTGAAAAGTTACAGGCATTTGAATTTGAGATTTTTGCCCCTTTTTCAAATTTCCCCTCTGAGGTAAAATAGTCTTGAAAGTTCTCCAAAATTAGATCAGAGGCATCGCACACATTCGAGCCTAAGATCGCCGATGATTGGTGAGATGTCTTTCTAGCTATCCATGCTTTGCAGAAAGAAAACAAACCCCTGTAAAAATGGACATTCGTGACGTCATAATAACACCCAATCTTCTAGAGATACCAAGATTTGAGTGCTCCGCATCGAGATACCCCTGTTCAAAGTTTCTCCAAAAATTTACCCCAATAAAAAAATTCCTTATTTTATACACAAATCTAGGATTTACTGAAAAAGTCCAAAACCCTCTTACTCTGCGGATGCTCAATAGATACGACCGCGACACCCCCAACATCAACGAACGTTTTGGGAATCATTGGGCGTGGGTTGCCAACAATCAGAATTCGACTCTCTGTCCTGGGAAATAAGTTATTTGATATCAAAGTCAGGAAAACGATTTGCACAATAGAAACCAAAGAGTTTTATTTGCTCTCGCGATAAAAAACGCTGACCAACTCGTGTAGCGTGATATCCATATTTAGTGTCTGTTGCAGAACCGGTATTCTTTTGTGGAATCTTTCAATAACAGAAATAATCCAAATTTTGAGTTTTTAAAAACTGTTTTCGACAAAGCGACTGTTGTAGCTAGTCTACTGTCAGGTGGTAGAAAGAATTAAAAGCTAATTATGAAACTCAAATTATGGAGGAATTCTTGGTAATTAAAGTGTTTTACTTAAAGAATGTTAAAATTCAAAATTTCAATGATTTACGAATAAAACTGAAGCTCAAAAAGTTACAATTTAGGATTTAAATTTTTAATTTGATTAGCGAGAAATATTTTGAAAACTGGTTCCAAGAAATTGGTGTTAAACTCGCAGCGCTATCCTTGATCAAATCTGTCATCCAAATGTTGATTTTAATTTTTAGGTTATAGAGTAGCTACTCATCTCATCCCTCATTTGTCAGTTATTTATTTCTTTCCTTTGGCATTCCGAACAGTCTAGTAACAAAACTAAACTTCAGTAGTAATGTAAATTTTATAAGATGCTGAAATACTATAAATCTTTTGAAAATAGAAAATCTCGTACTTGATTTGTTCTCGGGCAAAATTGTTGTATTTTAAAATTGTTAATATGTCCAAGATTTATGAATAAAATTCAAAAATTTTCTTGAGATATTTGACATGCAAAGGATTGTTGGAAAAGTAAGCAATGTAACATTTAATGAATGCTCACAGGCAAGACATTTTGCAAAAATGTTTTAAGATCAACTTTAGCATGTTCATATTTGCCATGATTTTAGTATTTGCAAACTTTGTTTGTTTCAATTGACGAGCAAATAAATAATTAGGGTAACAACGAAAACAAGGCTGTTGTGTTGTGTGAAACAATGATGTGGTGGCGGAAAGAAATATAAGTTTCCAATGAAGCCAACCTCGTACCCAGACCTTTTTCAGTCGGAAGAAGCTATGTTGATTTCCGTGCTTACTGCTTCTCGTAACCCATTGAAAACGCGTAATCGCCGGGTAGGTACTAGGTGTATTGTTTCAAATAGCCCCGGGTACGACGTACGAGGTTGTATACAACCCAAATTATGGAAGAAATTTTTGCCACTGAAAATTCTCGGGTAATACCCGTCAGAGAGAAAAGATTGAATTTACTGTGGTAGAAGTAATGAAAAAAATTCAGGAAAATTTCTCCTAAGGTCATACCAAAGCAAGATATAAAAAATGGCTAATTTCAGAAATCTTTCGTATCGGGAGAAACAAAAAAGTTAGTTTTCTTCAATTTGCATGTTTAGATAAGGTTCCCTACCCCGGATAGCGGTCTGGCACCCAGGATAAGAGCTTCCGTTTTTGGTGCGGAAATTGTAAAATTTTGAAAAAGCTTTTAATAATCCCAAAAATCTCACGCATGATTGCTCCACGGTAAAGATGTTTTATTCCAAAAATGTTAAAATTCAAAATCTCTAAGATTTACCACTAAAACTGAAGTCCTTAAAATAAAATTTAAGTTCAATTTTAAGATTTTGACACGCTGCTGCTCTGTCGCAAAGAACTGCTGGAAACATAAGCAATGTAAGGTGTCACCCCCCCCCCCCCCCCCAATAACTTACTTAGCCGCAATCGGATTTGGGTCAATAAAATAAAACAAATGCTGGGTGTCACTAGATAAAATAAGCAGTTTGAGGAGAGACTCTCATTTGTTAAATCTAATTTTTTATGATGAGGGATTATTATTACTCCACCCAATGCTGGAGCATAAATTGAATTTAGGAATTTGATTTATTTCACTCTAACAAACAGTCAGGGTAGAAGCAAGATTAGCAATTTTTCCATTTTTGTTTTTATTTTGATTACTACAAATTCATCTCGAAGATCCAAAGATAATAATTTGGTGTGCTGAATGCCAGTATACTGTATGTGCTCCTCCATAAATTCAGAATATTTACTTGCAATCAAGTGCAACATGAACTAAAACAAAACAAAAGCAGGTGGTAAGAAGCAAGTTGACAATTAATCCAATATGCCTATTTCAAATATAAAAAACTATCGTGGTGTTTGAAGCACATGAACATGTTTTTAAGTGAAATATTTTTAGATTTTAGTTGTTGCTGGCACAGTTTGCCAGTAGTAGTTTGTACCAAAATAAAAAATATTTTTTGTAAGGACAAAAAATATTCACCTAGACCCAGTCTTTATTATTTATTCTCTGTATCATGTAGTATCTCGTCAATAAAAAGAAACAGGGCAAATGCGAGAAAAGAAAAAATTGAGAAAAGCTTGATAAGTATTTTTTGATTTTACAAAAGATATATTTTATTTTGGTAATGGAAGGACTACGTATTTCCATTTCTGAGGTGACTCTTGACGTTTCCAAATTCTTTCAGTAAAAGCTCTGCAAAATGTAGAAGTGAAATTTTAAATATTTTTACAATTTTGAAATGAAATGTTAAAAATTTTGTTGTTGCCGGAAAGTATTTCTGCTTTTGTGAGGTTCTCCTCAAATTTACTCAACTTTTTCTCATAATTAGTTTAATGTTTAAAAATGGCTATTCAAGGAAAGTTCTTTATCTTGCTGCTGATGTTTATTCGTACAATATTTGTTCACTCAATGAAAGAAAATGACGAAATTTATTATAACTACAACGATGGAATACGTGCATCCAGGAGAGATGGTTGTCGAGATATTTGCTGGAGTAAACACAATGGATGCATGGAGGAAAGTAAGAAAGTTCAAGATAAACCGTCATTTCTGTTGGATTGCTTGCAATTGAACAATAGCTGTGTCGATAAATGTGATTTAATGGCAAAATAAAAGCTCGTGAAAATCAAAGGGAATTATTGAAACTCAGCACAACAGCCATTGTTTGAGTTAAGAACGAAGAATTGTAAACAGTGAATTTAGTATTTCATTTACAGTGCATAGCAGTCATCGAGGTTGTAAAGTTCCAGAACAAGGAGATCGAATGGGAGTAAAATAGGAGCAATTGAACTTAAAATTCGAATAAACTACGGGAAAACAGTTGTTCTGAAGCAGCAATTACGCTTTGTCTTCGATGGCTAATCGCTTTAAAAATTGGTGTATCGATTTCACTAGTGTTACAAAATCTGCTCCTGTTTTCTGAGGCATGAAACAAATCTTCTAACTCTTAAAGAATAAGCTTGGGAAAACATTTGTTCCCATTAAGGCGAGAAATAAATCTTCTAAATCTTAAAGAATGAACTTGGGAAAACATTTGTCCCCATGAGGCATGAAACAAATCTTCTAACTCTTAAAGAATAAACTTGGGAAAACATTTGTTCCCATGAGGCATGAAATAAATCTTCTAACTCTTAAAGAATAAACTTGGGAAAACAATTGTTCCATGAGGCATGAAATAAATTTTCTAACTCTTAAAGAATAAGCTTGGGAAAACATTTGTTCCCATGAGGCATGAAATAAATCTTCTAAATCTTAAAGAATGAACTTGGGAAAACATTTGTTCCCATGAGGCATGAAGTAATTTTTTTCTTTTGAATATTAAAGTTAAAGAATAAACTTGGGAAAACATTTGTTCCCATGAGGCATGAAATAAATCTTCTAAATCTTAAAGAATAAGCTTGGAAAAACATTTGTTCCCATTAAGGCGAGAAATAAATCTTCTAAATCTTAAAGAATGAACTTGGGAAAACATTTGTTCCCATGAGGCATGAAATGATTCTTCTGAATCTTTCGAAATCGGTAACGTGAAATAGATAATTTTTCGAGAGGACACCAACGAAGCGGAGGAAATTTGCCTAATTGTTTAGCGACAGCAAAAAGGCGAAATTAACGACGTTTGACACTGTGAAAAAAGAAAGTAAGACTTAACAAAGAAAGTTATTTCTTTCATAAAACCGTTTTTTGGGATGCTCTTTTCAACGTTGTACTTGTACTGGCAATTGAACTCGTCTGGAATTTAAACCTATCAAGAATGTTGGCAGTAATTAATATTTGGTAAAAACTATGCATTCTAGATCTCATTTCTAACATTTGTTTGCAATGCCTTGTTATAAATAGTCTATGAAATAAGGATTGGAAGATTTTTGTTAACTCATTGTCACGTCGCACCACTTGATTCGTCTTTTATCCTGATGTTAGTAATAGTTAATTCACAGGACACCATTATTGTTGTTCTTCGATAGAGTTCTTCTCGATGTATTTTTTCCTTGTAAGGCTTATGAAGTTTAGATTAGTCTTTTTGATACATGAAAATGAAATGATTAGAAATCCAACGGGGAAAATTCTTCTTCTTTTTCTTTGATTGTGGTATACTTTTCTGATTGTGGTCTGCTTTTTAGCGACGAACGAAGTTCTTTGCAGGAGAAATGGAAAACGTTGAAAGGGTCTGAGGAAAATATTCCGATGCTTTTTTCAACCTAAGAATTCGCAAGAACAAGAAACACCGGGACCTAGTCTTAGAAGGGGGTGTACAAATTTCTCTACCAAATTTGAGAAATAAAATTTACAAGTTTTAGGTAAACGAGTGAGAATGAACAAAATGTAGTGCAATTAGAAAAAAATATTTGCAGCTAATAACTCTAAATTCATGTCACGTAATAATATGCGACAAAACTATATCTATATACAAATATCAGCATAAGAGAATTTCGTATTTAATTCGCTTGTTTGCATTTTGAAAATAACCAATTAATTCGCTCCACTGAAGATCATGTGATAAATACTATGTGATGTGATTGGCTGATTTTAAAATGTAAGCAAACTCAACAGTTGGATCACATACAAATTCTCTTATGCTACAATCATTAAGTAAAAATATTCGAAAATTAAAAAAGTTATTTTAAATAAAAATTACAGTCATTGTATTCAAATTGTATGCACTGTATCTAAAATTGTATCTGAGTGCTATGAATCTGCCATTCTTAGTGAAAATGCGTTTTTTAGAACTAAGGGGCCTCTCTTCAGTACGTACGCGCTCAGGGGGAGGGAGAAGGTAAAAGAAAAAGCGTAAAACTATTCCTATTGTCAGATTTTTCTATTGTTCTTTTTCGTGCATGGCAAAGGGGAGTAGCACATTTTTCAAATTAATGCGTGCGTACTTAATGGATGCCCCACGATATTCTTCCCTGTGTCCATGTATCCGTGGTGTGTGGGTGTGTCTCTGAAACCCGTGATGTGTATTGCCCACTAATGTTTTGCTGAAGTTCAAGAAATTACGACCATGCGTGTGTAAAGTAATTTTCCATTAGGTACAACACTTTAGAAATTGTGGTAAAATAAAATCTTCGATTCCCCTGCGGGTTGAGCCTTTTCTGAAAAGAGTACCTTTGTCAAAAGTCATGGTTAAGGGTATATATATGGCATTAGTTTATGGGCCAGAGAGTAGCAATTATTTGTGGGTAATTGCATTGTATCAAAATCCAATGTAACTGAATCCCTTGATTCTACCTAAATTTCAAGATTGAAATGACATGCAAACGGGGAACTTTAGCTAGCTCTACCAACGATTGTAAAAAATTCCAACAATACAATTGCACTAAAATGAGATACTCCCAATTTATTACTAATTAAGAATTAATTATTAATAAGATTTCTTGACAGTATGTAAGCAACATAACAACTTAGGGGGCATCCATAAAATACGTACGCCCTGACGAGAGGAAAGGGTAAACAGAAAGTGTGCATCTATTGTTATTGTTAGCTATTTCTATTGGTATTTTGCGTACAAAGGAGGCGGGGGGGGGGTAAAAAGTAATCAAATTAGTGTGTACGTACTTTATGGATGCTCCACCTTTTAAACAAGATTGTGTCATGCATTACTATGAATTTCGTATTCAGTTCAAAATATTTTAATCGTTGAAATTAGATGAATTTAACAGGTAAAGTCATATTAATTTTCTCACATGGAAACGCCATTTCAATTTCAAGGCTTCTCTATTGGAAAAATGGCTTGTACGTAGTTGTAGAGAGATTGGCAGGGCGCATTGTTGGAGGAATGACAATTGCATTCGTCTCTTTTCCGATGGGTTTCCAACCCCAAACAAATATGTCAATTACAATGGCTTGGAAGATAACGCAAACAGCAACAAAGATCATAAACGAATAAGCACTTGCTTGCAATGTTCCATCGTGATACCACCAAGCCTACAAAACATTCAAAACGTTCATGACTTTATGTAATTTAAATGATTTTATGTCCCTTAGAAGAAAACTAAATCATTTGGTTTACATCTGTGAAAATTGTTCTCAGAAAGAATCAGATCAAATATGTTGATATCGTCATTAAATGGAAAAGCTCTCCGTATCAGTTATAATAAGCCCCTCTTGAAATGTTTAAAAAAGTTTCTTACAGCTTTTCCTTTGATTATATATTTCACTGCTCAGCTCCTGCCCACCGCAACCAGCCGAGAAACCATGAGAGTGTATGAACAAGCTTAAAGAATATTCGAAGTGAGCAGAGTCGCACTAGAAATGTTCTATTCTAAATTCTAACACATTTAGAGAGCAACTAATTATATTAATTGAATTAAAATGTTTATCACCAGATAAATGAAAAATAAACATTTAGAGAATGTCAGGGTTTCTGCAAAAGCTATTTTGTTGTTGGTTATATACAACCAGAGTTAATTTATGGTATTACAAAAATTATAGCAGTTAGGTCATTAGTAGAGCTTTCAAAAACAAAAACCAGTTTTAATACTGGTTTCTCAAAATTACTTACCAAAATAATGGCAACAATGCTGCTTACTACAATGAAGAAGAATAATATTCAAATATGTGTTATGTTATATTTTATTGCAGAGCACAATAAACTTTGCTGGGTTTGATTAGTCAATAGAAAATGGTTTGATTGCCATGCTGGAAGTTGGTTATCCAAATAAATTTGCATAATTTATTGTATACAATTTTATCGTGACCAATTGTTTGTATGCCATTAAAAGGCTTGGCTTCAGTTAAAGTTTAAGGTATTTCAAACATAATCAAAAAATAAACTATCAAACTAAAGTCTATTTTCAACATATACTGTACTTACATAGTAGGTTTACCACACACAGATAGAGTGAATGTTTCTTGCTGCCTTGAACAAATACAAATATGATAGCCAGCTAAAATGGAAATTTTTTAATTGTGTGTGAAAAGAATGGAGTTATATGTGATAAAGACCAACTTCAAAATGTACTGTACATATTTTTTTGTTAAATTTAATGCATATATAATTATGATCCTACTTGATTTTAGTGCCATATTTTGACATTCACAAACATGGTAAGTACAGTACAAAAATTGGAACATTTGCTACAGTAGTCTGTTCAAGAAAAGCAATCTGATGTCAATCAAAATTGTCATATGAACAAAAAATTTAGATCAGAACATTTTTTGTTGTGAACAACCTTGTGCTACTTTTATGAGCAATTTTCTTCATACTGCCAAAAAAAATTGTTGTTAAACAGTGGAAACTCAGAGAGAAAAACATCCAATAATAGAATTTAATTATAAATATTAACGATAATAATGAGCGACGTTTCAATGTTATCTTAACATCATTTTCAAGCTAAATAAAATAAAAGACGTTGTTTGTATATATAGAAAAATAAACAATAGAAAGATT
>JAYJMH010059260.1:0-12458 GCA_036873815.1 Phacellophora camtschatica | reverse complement strand
TGATGAGGAGGCTTCCAAATTGGTATTGTGGGAACCACAATTTGGTAGAAGAAGCAGAGGAAGACCGAGGGTGACCTACATTGACAATCTCCTCGATGACACCAGCCTACAAACCATCGGTGAATTAAAGACAGCAATGTCGGATCGAGGTGGCTGGAAAGATAGGATTCATGCTGTTCGAGCTGGCGCTCGACCAAAGTGAGGTGAAGTTGTTAGAAAAAGTGGCAGAAAACCTGCAATATTTTAAACTTTGTCAGAGAATTTTGAAGCTTTGTATCCCCTAGTCTACAAGTTGCATGGCTCTTCTGAGATATAGTGCTAGATGATTGAAAACATTTGGTTTGTTTTCAGGTCTATTTAGTTGTGAGAAACAAGAATTGAAAGTATATTTAGGATATGTACAACTTAGGATATGTACCGGGTGATCAATGGAAAACTATCTTTGTTTGCAAGGATGTAGCTCGAAATCCACAAGACTACAAATCTAAAGTTTTACACAAAACGATATCCAAATGGCAAACTTAGAGTTTGGGGTCCAGTCATTTGGGATCATGTTTACCTGTCCTAAACTTGAAATTGAAATGATCCTATTTCGTGACCTGTTAAGTTAATTTGAGGAAACCTCAATTATCACCAGTCCATGTTTTGACATTAGAACAAGATATTTTCTTTTATGGCGACTTGGAAGTTTTAAATTTGAAAGGATTCGCTGACCAAACTCTCAAAATAGTACAGGAGCAAGCAGGTTGTTTTAATGCCAAAAAGTGAACTGGAAATTAGTGACAAATTCCTTCAAATTGATTTGAAATTTTAGTCCTAGGCATGTAAACGTTCGTTGTATTAGATGACTGGATGATAACTTAAACCCTACGTTTGCCCTTCGGACATCGTTTTGAGTACAGTTAAAATTTTTTTTAGCCTCACAGATTTCAAGCCCCGAAAACAGAGAGGTTTTTGGGTCACCCAATAGATTTATGCAATTTAGAGGTATATATGTGTGCTTGCTTTTATCTGCAGATTCATTAAAGTAAAAGCACGATAACATACCTGTGTGATTATTTAAGAATTTGGCTATTAGCACAGTGAACACTATTAAATCGGAAACAAACGGTTGCTAAATGTTTCGTTTTGATGAACCATGTTATGTTTTTTAAAAGATCTTAGACATATGATAGTGTTACTATTTTTAGGCTGATGTTTGAGCTTGTGATTTAAGTAAATGTTCAAGAAATCATTTTCTGTAATCGAATGTGATTAGTTATGTAGTATCAGGGCATTTTCATTTCTTACTTATTGCCAACGTCGTGATCTTACGTTTCAAGCCCATAGAGACCATAGTCATTTGTTAAGCAGGATTGCAGAAAGTGGCGACCGGCGTGACCGGCGGTCGCAGGCACATTGTGGCGCATGCAGGCACATTTTGACAAAGTACCCTTTGTGCGCAGATAAGTTAAAAAGTAAGCCAGGAGCCTTACTCTTCCTGTAAAATGTGATAGTGTGATAGAAAGAGCGAAGCAAAATTATTGGATGCATTAGTAAAAAAAATATGGAAAGAAAATAAGAAAATATGATTGCTGTTGGAAAGAAAATAAGATTGCTGTTGGTTCTTATTTGTTGTTATATTGCTACGAGATGCTCTTGGACCTAATATGTGTGCATATTAATACTTTTTAGAATGAGTGGAGAATTAGCCAATAAAGTTTCATACAAATACAGGTCATTTTTTATTTACTATTTAGCTACAGCAAGGAAAAGGCAATGCCATCACATCTTAATCTTTTCGGTTGTAAGCTTGCTTTATGTTTTGACAGATTTGAAACTTTAAATCGATTTGTGATATTTTGATTTTGACTAGAGCCAAATTAAAGTATTTATGTAAGATATTGCAATTGATTAAAAACAAGTCCTAGTTTGATGAAAATCTTCTAAAAACTATTTTGTACAATGCGTTCCCCCCAGTGTGCCCAACAAATGTGCCTAACAATTCGAATTATAAAGTTGTGTCCAACAATTCGGATTATTATATTCATCAAATGTGCCCAATAATTCGAATTATATGTTGTGCCCAACAATTCCGATTATTATATTCATCACATGTGCCCAACAATTTGAATTATGTAGTTGTGCCCAACAATTCCGATTATTATATTCATCACATGTGCCCAACAATTCGAATTATATAGTTGTGCCCAACAATTCGGATTATATAGTAATGTTGATTGTCCACATAATATTATGTAAATGCTCTTTCTCGTATAATTTGTAGCCATATTCTTTCCACACATCCTCGCACACAATTCCTATGAGATTTCAAAAATTTAAACATTAGATAAAGGATTTATCAAAGATTATCCTTCAATTCAATTAGTCCAATACAATTCTAAGCCTTCAAACACTATCATATAATTGTTTTTACTGGAAATATTACCGAATGCCAAAGTGGTTGCAGGCACATTTTAGAGATTAAATTCTGGTCGCAGGCACACAAAAATATTCTGCAGCCCTGGCTGATGCAGACGGTGAGACAAGTCTGCCATGATTTCATGCTGTATTTGTACTGGCATAGTGTAACCAGGGTCTTAAAATGTAAGATCTTACCACTGATGGCTTTAAACTTTCAACTGATTGTACTTCCAGCAAGTGAAAATGTGACTCAATCTTAAAAAAATATTAATTATGTAATTTAACTTGACTCATCTTAATTATGTGAATTATCACTGACTTAAAACTGATTTCAACTGAATAAAATTTATGCATGAAATTCTAACTGCAATAAAAATATTAACTATATTTTTACGATGCAAATATATAAGTACTATTAAACACCAAATCATGATGCTGTTTCTTTCTATTTGCAGCACTATTTCTCATGTGGACCTCCATCTGTTTACAACTGTGTTTTTCCACACAGCCCTATCCTGGGCTATACTTAATATGCTACATTAGAATCAATATTCAATTCTTTAAGTTGGTCATTCACGAGGCTCATCCAGGTTATTTTCCTACGGCCTCTTAATTTCTCTTCAGAGCTTGTTTGCATGGTGAGTCTTTAGGTAGTCTCAACAGAATGCATGCCTGTACCATGCATTGTTGTAGAGCTTACAGTCAATAAGCTTTCAAAATTAATTCATGTTAATTAAAAACATGTTATACATTGATTTTGCAATAATTTGCAACCACACAGAAATAAATTCCTTCCATATGATGCTTGTTTGCAAACAATTATTTGACCAGTGCCTCCTAGTTTTGTGGTTGTAGTGTTTACTTCATTAACATTTAAAAATGAAAAGGTGTATGATAACAAAACTTACATTGAAATTTAACAGCAACAAAAATTTCATGTCAAGCATGAGATGTTCAGAATATTAATGATAATCACTCACTTTGTATGGTGCTTTAGTAGCAAGAATATAAAATCTGGTTGTTGATATGGCCTAAAAAACATGGTAAATATACTGTTAAGTGTTAAGTGAATACTTTCAAAAACTCATCTTCCATGTAACAATTCCTACTTGTCAACTAAATGGCTGATAAATATATCAAAAGCCTATTATAACAAAAACATTGATGCCAAAAAGTCTTGGGATATAGGGGGAGAATTATTCACCTACAGTATATCTTAGGTTATTAGGGGAGAATTTCTTTGAGGGCACTAGGAAAAGACAAGGGTAAAAAATTGAAATTGTGCCTCAGGATAATATATTTCCACACAGAAAAAATATTTGTCTTTGGTTACAACTTTCCCATTGACATTTATTTTTTAATGGTCTTTAAAATGAAATAAAATCAGAGTGGCCTCCTCCAGTTTCAATTAGCTGCTTTTATATTAATAGAAATCAATTGGAAATTTTCCCTAGCAAGTAAAAAAAAATTAACCTCAGTGCTTTCTCAATTATTTGCCTAAAAATTCAGATTTGTGTGGTAGCAATAATGATAAATAAATATCCATAAATTGAATAATGAATTGGCTATATGCCATTAAATAAGAATAACAAAAGTATTAAGAGTATTTTACCCCTGGAAAAATAAAGATGTGAAAAATGACAATATTAATTTTAATAAAATGGACTGTGTTTAAAAAATTGAATACAATACCACATATTTGTGTCCAGTTTTTTCAAATTTAGCTTTTTTTAAAAAAGTAACACTTCCTGCTTTTTGTGCAATAGAATTTTGAACATCTGTAATAAAAAATACAAAAAAAAAATTATCATATTAGTTTATTTTTTATATATTTTGTAACAACCTGAAATCAACCCGTTAATTCAAAGCAATTAGCCATTCAAGACAAAGCTAATTCTCTTAAGTAGAAAATCTAAACATGGCTTTTGGTTTGTTTTGATTTTCTGCTTGATAGATTAAGCTTTTTTCTTTTACAGCTAATCCCTTTGAAATTGGCATGTCAATTTCACTATTGTTACAAAATTTGCCCATTGTTGGCCCAAGCTAGATAGCACTGCTTCCCTGGGTGGTGTAGAATATGTATTTCAAATTCATGTGTTAGGTTTGTGTTCTAAAAAGAAGTTTCAAACATTCTCAAACTTTTCCTCAGAGTTTCAAACATTATCAAACTTTTCAATGAAGTTAAGTCCTGGGTACATTCCATGATTTTTCCGTGCAACAGATCCCATCAAGTGACAAACAATAGTTTTCATAGTGCTGCTCTGATTGTTTACGATTATTTCTCCCACTAAAAATTTGTGGTGGCACACACCTTTGAATGCAGTTGAGATGAGTAGGGTCAGTACTCCCAACTTCTTTTAAATTCTTGAACTCAAAAATCTAAAATCATTTCAAAACAATACACCATTTGATTAACATCCTCGTTTGGAAATTGTTAAAAAGTTTTTCATGCAAACTTTTAGAGCCCAATAGAGCTCAAAATTTAGTCTAAATTTAAGAGCTTTCACTTGTTTTCACTCAAAGTTAAGATTGTTTAATGACATATTTGAATAATGATTGGGGTTGAAAAGCTTCCAGAGCAATTTTATGGTCAAATCCCTCACAAAATTTCAAACTTTATTCTGCTATAAAATCAACATTACCAACATTGAAAACTTTCATACATACTAAATTTGGGTGCTAAATCCAAACCTGGGCTCTAAAACTTTGCATAGACCCCTTTCAATGTTTACATTTTTTAACAGGCAAACCAGCAAGGCCTCCTTTGTTTTGTAAACAATAGCATTCAATTAATTATGGAAAGGTGTGAAGGTGTTATTACATATCTATTGTAATTGTTTTCCAACTGCAGGCATCTTTTAAATTGTTAATGCCTTTTCAAGCCCAGATTTACACTTATTTATAATTTCAAATGTTTTTCCAGAATTCAGAAATGAATAATTTAAAAAAATTGTGATATATATGATGAAATTTACCATAAATAAAGTAATGAGGAAATTGATAGAAATGAACTGAAGAATTCAATTTCCTGTTTCATGTCAATATTTTATATTTTCTAGTTTCTCAGATTTCCAATCATTCATGAAATGAAACCGATTCATCATACGCATGAGAAAGTTCATATCTCGCAAAAACAACATCCCTCAACTGAAATTATTTTTACTGTTTCTAATTTGATGGAAATGTATTAGGAGACCAAAATCCCTGCCAAAAAGAATTGTTTTGAGATGGAGTAGAAAGACGACTCGTTTTGTTCGCCAATACTAAATTCAGTTTGTCTTGTCTGATACTTACCGGCCAGCTCATTTGTATCATATTTTGACGATGCCATTATAATCTTCGATCTTTACCGATCGTTTTGCATTCCTGTCTCAATGCTGCGTCGACCATTTAAGTAATAAGAAGGCTTCTGAGGAAAAGTGCAGTGTCTGAGCAAAAAGGTCACTCCCGTGTTCTGCTTTGAACTTCCTCTTGTTGTCAAATAAAATCATTCACAAACTAGCCTCGTTTGGAGGATAGGCGGTGGTTCAAGGCTAAGTAAACGGGAGGGGGGCGTTTACGAGCTCTGAACCCAGGCAGGGCTCACCTCACCTTACCTTAACCGTAATGATACGATTAAGTCCCCCCTCCGCTAAAAGGTGATTTTTTTAATAAGCCACCCCTTTCGAATACGCCCCCCTATTTTGTCAAAACAGAAATCGAATAAGCCCCCCTCCGATATTCTGTCAGATTCAGTAAAAAAGACAACACATTGATTACAAACCTTCCAGAATTCTTTTTCGTACGACCATAACTATGTTGAGTTTCATATAAGATAACATTTTAGATAATACTAAAAAATCCACCCTCTCGAATAATCCCCCACTGTCAAAGGTCGAATTTTTAATAAGCGGGGGAGGGGGGGCTTAACCGAATTGTTACGGGAAGTCTCCGAAAAAATCTGCTCCATAAACGCCAAATTCATTTTCTTGTCTGTGAAAAACCCAGGCTTCAATTGCTACCCTTCGCATTTGCAAAAATATTCAACTGCTACCCTTTGCATTTGCAAACACAAATAGTGAATTTTCGCGAGCGCAGAGAAAAATGAAATAAATTTCCGAATTCTGGTTTGCTTACTTTGTTCATCCTTGCTCAGACATATTTTAAGTAAATTGTTCAAACTCGAGGATGCACACAAAGCAAGCTGGTGTTAAGTAATTCGCGAAAAAGCTTTAAAAAAGTCAGCAAAACTCAATGTTTCCTCTTGTCTACATGGACTCATAGTGTCTTTCTGACCTTTTATCACTCATCAAAGTCCTAATTCCCACGCCTTTTTAATAAAGCTAATATGATACGTCATAATATGTACAAAACCCTGCATATTTCTTAAAGTTATGTGAAACGTAATGCCACAAAATAGAAGAATTGATGGTTTAAAAATTCAGTAAAAAAACATAGTTCTATTGCGTAATTTGACATGCCAACAATTTTTTAAAATTGATTATGAACACTTAGTGTCATCTTTGTTGTTGTCCATTTCGTCACTGCCGCTTGGAAGTTTGGAGCTGTAGTTGTATATTTTCAAATTTAAGCCCCAGTTACACTACAGTAGTTGTTTGGCATGGCACGGATAAAATTTAGTACCCGTACCAAAAAAAGCTTTATTAGAGTTGTTACGTAAGTTGTGGTACACGTACCATTTTTACCCGGCCTTGGACTACCTCGCCATTGTCCCCAACACGGATGGATCTTGGTACGGCGACCAGTTTTATCGATGCCACACCAAAATTTTTCAGCGCTCAAACTTTTTTTGGAAAGTGCGCTCAAAATAGAGACCCCCATAGTGGTTTTTTGTATCAGTAGGTAATTTTAAGCCAATTCCCTCTGTTTCTCGGAATCTTCAAATCATCAAAAAACTGCGAAAAAAATCAATTTCAAGTTACAATCTTTCAAGAAAAAGCAGAACGTTCCAATGCCCTTTGTCCTAAGTTTATTCTTTCCTTGTCATACTAGTACTCAAACTCACTCCTTAAACTCACTCCTTAAACTCAATCTAAAACTTCCAATTTTTAACCATATTCCACTGAGAAGAGCGGCATGTGGGGTGTGGAATTTTTCAAGTTCCATTTCTAAAACGAGAGGAAAAACCAGAATAAAACTGACTAGCAAATAGTTCCAAAGGATAACTGAAAAATAAATACCCCATACCCCTGGAGCGTACCACACTTTTCGGAATTTTGAATAGCTCATATGAAACAAATAGATCTCGTCGATTGATTCTTTAGACTTGTCCCAAGTTTATCTTGTCCACTACCCCTTTGAGAGGCAATAAAAGATAAGGATCTTAAATACGGCTTAGGGACGAGATTGATTTAGAGCCAGTTCACACAAAGAGCCGTCGCATAAATTAACACAATCCCTCCTACATAACAATACGATTTGTCACGGTAAATAATGGATTTCAACACCTTCCACGCAGCTAAGCAAATTACAACAAAAGAAAGTACAAAATTTTGCTGTCTCTGTTTATTTTGATTTATTTGATTCATAAATTCTTTTTGAAACGCAATCTTTTGTTTTACAAAATTCCTCCCTGCTGTTTACTGTGGGCATTTCTTCTCTGAAAAATACCTTCTGCCCTAAGAACAAGGTTGCTGACTGAAATCAGGGGTCCCATAACCCATGGCTTGACGCAGCGCAGCTTGTGGCTTGTAAGTAAAACAGCAAAAAAAATAACTTGAAAAAACTGCAATAGCACAACAAAGATATAATAACAACATTTACTAATTTTATATGTTAATTATTTTTGTATACATAGTATTTTTTATTCGCTTTTTTCAAATTGGTCGACGAAATGACTACAACTAATTGAATGTTCTTTTTTCTTCTTTTGCGCTGCGTAGTCTTGTAACAACTCATTAAATGCACAATATTTACACAAATCTCAAGGGGTTTGATTACCATTTAGTTTACCGTCGTCAGTCGTGAAGATATGGTCGCACTTCCTTCTCGTATTTCTTTAATAGAACTGACTTGTATTCTGTCATAAAATAAAAAGATTTCATTCTTATAAACAGAAATAAGTCAGAATAAAAAATAAATATTTATTAATCAACTAGAAATATTTATTAATGAGAGTGGTAAAGGGCTTCCCGTGAGACTTGTTGGATCTAATTTTTTATCAATGAAACGTGAAAATGCTGAGCAAAGGCACGTGAATGAACAAAATCATTTTAGTGAAACGTGACTGGACAGAATTTTTCTCTGTGAAACAACCATATTTTTTAAACGTGAGACGTGAAAATCAATATTGCTATTGCGGTGATTCGTGACTCTGAACTTTTTCACTCACCCGCACCAATTTTTCTCATCATTAATTCCAATGTAAGCAATTCACCGTTCCGAGCTGTCAATAAAATTCTCATTTAGCATAGCAACTGTTGCTAGGTCGGACAAGCGGTCAAAAGGATTTGAAAAAAGGAGAAAAGGTCGCACAAGCAGCCTAAAGGACAAGCGTAAAGCAAAGGGATTTGACAGCTCGGAAAGGCGAGTAATAAAATTACCTTGTTGATTTTCCCATAGCGTCGAAGCGTAAGTATTCAATGGACTTTCATTGTTTGGTTCTGCGTAAAAAAAATGACGTTAGCCATTTTAAATACTTAAAGATCTCAATTCAACAACAGCTGCAAAACTCTAACTTGAACTGGCTTAAAATCAAACTCCGGTTAGCTCAAAGTCTTTATATCCCTTGAGAGCATTCAGTATTGATTAAACTTTGGTCATCTCAAAAACTCGCTTTCTCAAACAAATTTGTATTCCTCTTCTCTTGAGATTTTGAGATAGTAGAGACTTGCCCCAAAATTATTACTTTTCGATACAAACTTATTACCGAAAGTGTCTTTTTCTCAGTTCTCACTTCCTTCCGCTCCTTTTCTCTGATTAAAAAAGAAAGTCTTGGGGAAAGCCTAGAGATAATGGGGTTCAACAGAAGACACTTTTAGTTACATCAGGTTAGAAAAAACGTCACATTACATTACAGTTGGCCTTGCAAGCCTGGCTGTTCAAGGAGAGCTATAGCTCTTGCTCCCCCCCCCCCTCAGGCACCCCTGAAATGCTGGAGAACTGTCGATTTCTCTCCTAGCACAGTAAATTGCTCTCTTCAAAGTTTGCTATATTATTTTCAATGAATCCATGTAGGAATAACTTCCTTGACCAGTACCAAGAGGAGCAATTCAGTGCTTGTCTGCTAAAAATGCCCAAAATGCCATTGCTAAGCATGGAATGCCTTGCCTAAGTCGACTTTGCAAAGACAAATAGTCACAAACATCAAGCTTAAATTAAAGTCCTAATTGTTCTCTTAATGTTACCTTATTAAGTTTTCCTAATAAGTCAATGAAAATATAATGGTACCAAAAGATTTGACTTCATAGGCAAAGTTGAATGTGTTTGTAAAAATTAGACATAAATCAAAACCATACCTGCAAGGAGACTCTGTATTGATAATAAAAGTTTTGAGACATCTAGTGATGCAGACCATTGTCTCTGTAAAATGCAATTAAAGCAAATCAGTATAATTAAGGCTGTGATTTTTAGAGATAAAAAGAGATTGTTAGATTTTGTTGCAATCCAATCAAAAAGTCTAAAATGTAAAAAAATCAGGGTTAATTTAAAAAAAAAACATTTTCACAAAAAAGATGCATTTCTGTAGTGTGCAAAAATTGAAGTAGTAAGCAAAAAGCTAAATTTTCTAAGAGCACAAAGATTTGATGCACAAAAGATTGAAAGCGGACACAAGTTAAAAAAGCTTAATTTCCCCCTTATTTGAATAGACTATATATATCATTAACTTAAAAATGTAGATCTTTTTGTAACGTAATACATGCAGACCCAACACAAAATTAATAATAACCTCAGTGAATGTAGCACGTTGTAAATCCAAAAAAACATCAAAAAATTTCACTCACTTGTTGTAGTATGTCAAGACAAATGTTGCCCTTGTCATCAACATTTGGATGAAAGCATGGTGACACAAATTTTACTTTTGGTGGTTCATGTGGGTATTTATCTGGAAATTCTAGTGACAATTTGTATACTAAATTTTCGTATGGCTGAAAAAGAATCACAGAAAATGTGGCATTTTATAAGCAAGCAAAATTTAATGAATTACAATTAAATCACAATTTAAATCATTGTAAAACCAATGAAAAATCAAAGCACACAAGCATTCATTTCCCAGACATGTTTTCATCTAAAAAAATCTGATTGACAACTCACTGTATCGTCTCCTCCTGTTATAGTAGCTTTCCAATGAAAAAAATTCTCTTCTGATGGAAAAGCAGACACTCCATCTGGAGCATTCATCTGAAAAAAGTTAAAACTTTGAAGTTAAATAAATTTTTTACAATCAAACTATTGAATCTTCTCCAAGTTTGTTCTCAGTATAGAGAAAAATTGACAATTATCTGGTTTTGTCTCTATATAAATTTTACTGTCAAGATTTATAACTTTATAACTAATTGCACCACCATACTATAAATAATATAACTATTCATCTCAGAACTTCTTTGAAATTTCAAACAAACAAGGAAAAAGCTTTTTGATACACACTGTATGTCAATAAGTATAAAAAACGTAGAAACTATAATAGACATGAATATAAATTTGATAAACATATCAGGCCTGGCTCTTTAACAGTAGTGAGGAAAATAGAATGAGAAAGACAGAAAATATACAAATTCTATATAAATTATTCATGCTCACACTATTGCTACACAGCACCTACAATTTATCACATCAATAAGTGTATGCCTATATCTAATATGAAATTTTCCATTTAAGCCCAAAGAAGAACATTTTCTTGGGTAACAAAAGATTCAAAATTTTATCATGTTGTAACTTAATGGATTGAATTCTATGAATAAAGTTGAATTGAAAATTTCATATTAAAAAAAATATTTAAAAAATAATGCATTCTGTGTGCAAAAAGTTCAGTTATTTTTAAAATCTACATCTACATATTAATCAGGCATCACACTAATGGAGATCAACCCACCACCCATGCACACCCATCATATGCAATAGAAGCGGTGAAAAAGATTGGAACTATGGGAATTGGCTTTGTAGGATAAAATGTTGTAGTTGTTGCTTACCATGAGTACTCCAAGATCTTGTTGCAGCCTGTGGACAATGAAATGTTTAAAAACAACTTTTAATAAATTTATACACGATAAAGACCAACATAATCTTTGTCTAATATTCAAATTATTATAAACTAACAGGATCTGGTTCCAAATATATCTCAATGATGTATTTTTCAATTCCTATTGTTTTTCTTATTTTGCTTGACTCTCTGTTTTTCTCATCAATCAAGAAAGTAATCTCATCAGCCAGGTTGGAAAAAATGTTGAAAAAGGTTGAGAAAGGTTGAAAGTGTTAGGGGAAACTGTGAAGTAGAAGAAAGAAAAGAAAAATTTCTACACATTTTTGACTGATGGGAAAAACTGAGACTTGAACAAATAAACATTACAACAGTCACAGTAATACTGCAGAATAATTTCCAAAAAGTATACACCCTTCTTAGTAACATCCATGTTAAAGTTACCCAGTGACATGGTAAAAAACCACCAGGAAAAATTGCCCTTCTTTTCAATTCATTCTGTATGCTTTTCTGGTTGCCAGTTTTCTCCAGCTTTCTGGCAGGGAACACAGTTTTTTGCTGGGGTAATGCTGGACAGAGCTGGAAAAAGTCACGACTGCCGTGACCGTTGGTCGCAGGCACAAAATATTTCACAAAAAAATTTGCAGGCACAACTTGAGATAAAAGGCGAGTGCGACATAGTTATTGGCCACAAAGGTGTAGACATTGCAAGAAGCCTTTTCAGTGTCTTACAAAAAAAGAACATTGTTGCTGAACAATACCAAGGTAAAAAAAAGAACATTGTTGTTGAACAATACCAAGGTGGTTCATATGATGAACAATACCATCATATTTCTGTTCCCAAATTATTGGACAACCTCTTTGGTTTCGAAGGTGAGAATCGGAAGTACTCTGATTGGGACCCAATGCACATCGCAGG
>JAYJMH010059249.1:0-12460 GCA_036873815.1 Phacellophora camtschatica | reverse complement strand
GTTTAGATATATTTAACTCTTTAACAGTCATAAACACCAAAATCTTTATTGAAACATATTGACATAAGGGTACTTATGACCTGGAAATGGTTTAGATATATTTAACTCTTTGACAATCGTAAACACCAAAATCTTTATTGAAACATATTGACAAAAAGGTACTTATGACCTGGAAATGGTTTAGATATATTTAACTCTTTAACAGTTATAAACACCAAAATCTTTATTGAAACATATTGACATAAAGGTACTTATGACCTGGAAATGGTTTAGATATATTTAACTCTTTAACAGTCATAAACACCAAAATCTTTATTGAAACATATTGACATAAGGGTACTTATTACCAGGAAATGGTTTAGATATATTTAACCCTTAAACAGTCATAAAACCAAAATCCTGTCTTTGCCGGTTATGAACATTCGCATTTTTAGTGAAACAAACACCATGGTTTTATGACTTAAGGTTCTTAGACCAATAATAGGCGTAAGTCTGTTTGAGTCTTTGCTGGTCATGAATACCCAAGGCCTTATTAAACCACGTGGACATTGAAGTATTTATGACCGGTAAGAGTGTTAACGGTTAAGAACTTCAAGTCCTACCAAATAGAATACTTAAAATCTCTTATTTCAAGGAAATTATAATTCTCTACAAATCTTTTACACAAAAATCTAAACATATTAAAAATCGATGATCTTTATCGCTTAAAAATCTTAAAATTAATTCACAATGTGCATTTTAATAAAAATTCCCTGCCAAAGATATTTCAAAACTGCTTTTTAACAGACGAGCATTCTCATAAATATGCAAATGGACAGAAACTAAACTAAAGTTCTAACATCTAATAAAAAATGGTGTGACTGCATTTTACAAAACAATGTGCTCGCTTGTAACCTAATAACATCCAACCACCTTCAAGGTCGATCCCAAAGGATACAATATTCAGCAGAAAAATGAAAGATAAAATTATTTCCAAATACTAATCATATAAATTCCAATAATGATATTATATATTTTACTAAAAATCTGTCAATAAATCTTAGTATATCTTGTTATTAGAAATTTTACTTTTTTATCTTTGAATTTTATTTTACGGCCAAGCTAGATAAGCTCTGCTTCCTTGGTTTGTGTAGAATGCGTATTTTAAATCCATGTATTAGGTGTTTGTATTCTGCAAATAAAATTGTATTGAATTGAAAAAAATGTTAAATTGAAGCTGGGGTAAATTAATCCTCGTATGTTGCGATTGTTGGGATTTTAAAACTGTTTTAGCAATGAAAATATTTGCACCGGTGACCCCAAAAAATAATATCATCACCTCGTTTGCAAGTTTGAAATCCGTAAAATTATAAATTTCAAATTGCAAACAAAAGAAAGTCCGAAAGGCAAACTTAGAGTTTGGAATATCTGGAAAATTGAAAAATTAAATATGTGAATAAACTGGAAAATTAAATAGCCTTCATCCGTGAGCTTTCAAGTTAATTAAAAACCACGATTCATTTTGACATTAAAAGAACCTGCTTGCTTCTACATCGACTTGAGGAGTTTTATTAGTGAGTCTTTTCAACTTAAGATAAACAATATTTTTTCAAGTTAAATCAAAAGCTCACGAATTTAGGCAATGAAGTTTCCGACAGCTAAATATGGCTGCGGCTGACTGGATGATATCCCTAACTCAAAGTTTGCCCTTCAGACTTTGTTTTATGCGCAATTTGATAGATTTTTAGTCTCACGGATTTCAAGCTACAGCCTTGCAAACGGGGATAATTTTCTTTGGGTCACCCGCTAGATACTACTGTTACTGTTTGAGAGCAGAAAAGTAACATTGTGCTTATATGAGCAGAAATGGGTAACTCATCAGTTGCATTGTTTGTTTTCTAGCATCTGCGGGAGAGGATGCGTGTAGACACGCGCCTTTTGCTGGTGGAAGGAGGTGACCAAATGGTGAGCTATGTCTTCTTCATTCTGTCAGTGCATTCTACGTTCAACTAAGTTTAGGCTGGCATACTTTCAAACACAATCACCATGAAAATGGCATCGGGGGAATTTTACCATTATGTCTAAGCTGTTAGTAAAATCAACGTAAAATTCTATCGAAATTTGATTAGGTACCATTTCATTACCATTTGATTTTCATTTTTTAAGACCTGTTGAATTTCTTCTCCAGACTCAAAACCAAGGGTCTATATTCTTCTATGACTTCGAGAACCTTTCCCTGGGGCTATTCGAAAGAAAACTCTTCCTAAACTCTCTTTCTTTTTAGAATTGCCTTTTCAGAACTTTCCCCACAATTTTCCCAGCAGATTTGAGACCCTTTTCCTTGGAAAATCCTAGGTAATGCAGAAGAATGTACACCCCTGCTCAAAACACCACATGTACTAAAGGACGAATATCTTGAATTTGTTCCCCGTGTCATATCCTACCGATTTGTGAAGAATATTTATGACCACTGTGCAAGACATCTTAGCTTAAAATATCCTTACCGCGAAATTAGTGAAATTGACAAACTAGTTTCACTGTTTTTTTTTTCAAATTTCACGGTCAAAGCCCTTACAAAACAAAACTCTCTCAACTGGAAAATGAGAACCAAAAATGCTGTGGAGGAGATGTTTTCATTTTTCTTTTGAGAGAGTTTCGCTTTTTTCTCGAGGGATAAACGCTTTGAAACTAGTTTGTCAATTTCAATATTGTTAGTAAATTCGCCTCTGTTCAGCATTAAGGATATTTTTAGCTAAGATGCCTTACCGCTATCTTATCGTAATTCGCTATTGAGAAGCAAGTGAGAATTTCGTTAAACGAAACATTCAGGTCTTGCGAATAACAATGCGCTTTACGATTAGAAGGAATATATTTCACACCTACCAACAAGAGCAAATTTTGTAACAATAGTGAAATTGACACACCAATTTCAAAGCAATTAGCCATTGAAGACAAAGCGAATTCTCTCGTATGTTTTGATTTTCTGCTTGATTGATTGAATTATTCAGGTCTTGCAAATAACAATGCGCTTTTCGATTTGAAGGAATATATTTTACACCTACCAACAAGAGCAGATTTTGTAACAATTGTGAAATCAACACACCAATTTCAAAGCAATCCACCTTTTCTTACTAAGACCGTTTTTATGAAAAAGTAGGGAACTTTTGAGATACTGTGTTTTTGATCGCAGAAATAGATTGTGCACACAAATTTTAGTCTAAGAACCATTTTTCATGTTGCTACCTACATTCTTGTCAAAAATATAGTCATGTAAATATTTGAAATTTATGAAGGCTCAGACTTCAAAAATTTTGTCAGGACAAATTTTTGTCCTTACATCATTTTCACAATCAAAGCCCTTACAAATTTGACAAAACTGTAGGGAGAAACACCAAAATTGGTATTTAGACTATACTTTGTGTGCATCATCTATTTCAGATATCAAAAACACAATATCTCTAAAAGTTCCACACATTTTCATAAACGTGGCCTTAGTAAGAAAAGGTGGATTAGGCATTGAAGACAAAGCGAATTCTCTCAAGCAGAAAATCAAAACAATTGTGAAATCAACACACCAATTTCAAAGCAATTAGCCATTGAAGACAAAGCGAATTCTCTCGAGCAGAAAATCAAAACAATTGTGAAATCGACACATCAATTTCAAAGCAATTAGCCATTGAAGACAAAGCAAATTCTCTCGAGTAGAAAATCAAAACATGGATTTATTTGTTTTGATCTTCTGCATGATAGATTACTTTTTTGTCTTCCATGACTAATCGATTTGAAATTGGCATGTCAATTTCACCATTGTTACATAATCTGCTCTTGTTACATATACCTATGAGTGTAGTTAATCAAATCAATATGCACTGGTTTCCTTGGCGTTGTTGAAAGGTGTGAAATCTATTCTTTAAGGTGATAAATTCCATTTTCGTGTTCAGAGCTGAATCTTTTGTTTTGCAAAATTTCTTTTTCTCTGTTGAGATTTATATTAACTATGGCTTAGCAAATTTTTCTGATGGATGCATGTTTCATTTCATACTTTTTGGTGACGAAATGCTCTCTTTGATTTTCAATAACCAAATTCTGACGGCAGGTTCTATGGAAGGTCCAATGTTATTTCTCTTGCATGAATATTCACTTATCGTTCAGTTGTTGAGTAGTGTAATTAAACTGAACTATAATAATAAATAAAACTACAATCAAATTAAACTTTTAAGGATTTTTGACTGCTGGGACAAGAACTCAAAAGGGTCCAATAATAGATCAATATTTTCCAACAAAAGAAGGAAAATTGTACATTTTTCTTCATTACAAGAAAAGGATTATGTTTTACATGCATCCAGCCTCTTTAATAAAATTCTCTATCTTAATAAACGTTCTATCTTTGTAAAGCTGTTCATTTGCACAAAACTGTCCTCTATCTTTTATTTCCAAAAACTTAAAGTAAAAAAATATGCTGAAGTAAAAAAATATTCTGCTGCCAAGGAGATTAAGTTATTACGTCGAACGAAAAATCTCAAATCTTGCTGGTGCCAGAAGAGATGACTGAAATCTGTTGTTGTTGTATTGATTGGTAGGTGATAAGAGTGATATGTGAAAGAAAAGAAGGAAAATAGCAATCCTACCTTTTGATTTAACGATTCTTCCGTTTTCCCAGAGGTTGAATTAACCTTTAACTTATTGGATTCATTGTCAAACCAAAGCGACCAAATTGAAATTTAATTAAGAATTCCTCTGCTAAATAAAGTTGAAACACTGAAAAAATTAGACCATTGCAAGCAAAAGGACGAGTCAACATTTTATCAGCACACAGCACTGAATGTATACATTCGTTGAAAAAGGTAATACATTTTGGAAAAATTCTTGAAATTAAAGTACCACAAAATATCCGGACTGCGGAATCTTTCGAGTCCATGAAACAGTTCTCATAAAATGTCCTTGTAAATGCTGACTTCGCAAAGTTGAAAATAGCATTGTTTTTAAGGTATTGAAAGGATTTCCCACGCTAGTGAATAGTGAAAGATAGACAGAATTTCGTTGGTTAGAACCTTCAAAAAACAACTTTTAATTGATCCCTCTCTTTCGACCCTTTTTGTTTTAAAACTTCACGAAAATTATTATTTTGGTTTTTCAGCTGCAAAAAAAAATTTTAATCACTAAAATCGGACAAACTTATTTCAAACAATAGCGAATCAAATTTTCTACTGGCGCATCTGGTACAATTTTCTTTTACTGTCAAGTGTTTAATATTAAGGATAGCTGTTTACCTCTATGCTCCCCGTGGGTATCGTCTTTGTTAATGTTTGTAAATTTTTATGAATATAATATAATTTAGGAATATAAGGAATTATTATTATTACAAGTGTCTGTTGTTTTTTAATTTACAGTTAAAACTAACATCGTCACACAAGAAGCGAATCCAGATGACTCAAAACATGGTTGATCGAATGATTATGGTGAGTTTAAACTTTCCAAAGAATTTTTTAATTTAAGCAGACTTTACTATATATATGCACTTATTTTTGAAGAGAATTGCCCCACCTCAGTAAAAAGGTGGTCTCAGTCTATTTAACACAACGAAAATGACAAACAAGGGGCTTCACCACGCTATTTCATTCACGATGCATTGAAATAAGACATGAAATGCTATTTTATTCTTTTCATTAGAAAAATTATGTAAACTTCGAGGCGACAACAGGGAGCAGGCAAATCTTTTCATTTTCTTAGATTAGCAACCATTCAACGAAATTTTTATCATAACAAATAACTTGCCAGTGTTCTTCTTTGAAAGAAATAAACTAAGACGCCTTTTTTGCAAAAAACCTCTTTTTTGCTCAAAAAACATCTTTTTTCGCGATATTGTAGCCTGCTCCTCAAATTTCATGTTTGATTTTTAACCGTGTCCCGAATTTTATGTAATTTTCTCAGTGAAAAATTAAAATAACATTTCACTTTAATTTCAATGAAACGTGAATAAGACGACCCTGGTTTGACATGCTTTTGTTTTGTAAATTTTATTTGCCTTTTTAGCAAGGTGGTACAATACGTTTCGAACGTAAATATGAATATGAAACATTTCGTAAACACATCTATTAAACAGCCGGATAACATACGAGTAATTTGTGACCTCGATTGTTAAAAACGCAAATGTAGCGGCGATGATATATCCTTTGTTGGTGTATTATATATTACATGACGATGATATATTTCTCGCTTAGTTGTTACGCTAAAATTGATACTTATAGGGATTACATCATTTGTATTGCTAGGATGAAGTAGAGACTTTCATCAGCGAGATACTCAGAAAACCTGAGAAATTAAAAGATAGTAGCAGACCAGGCACGCCAACAGTTTCTGGCCATCCACTCAAAGGCAATGAAAAGAAGCGAAAATGGAAAAAGAATGAATTAGGAGGAAAAGAGGTGGTTGAGAAGAAAAAACAAAAAATATCTCCTCAGCAACAAAAATCACTGCTGAAGAAATTGGAAGGACAGCGTCCGAAGACTAAATTGAACAACCTTGTGGACAATGATGATGCTAACATGATGACACCGTCAGAGCTAACCATGGCAGCTACGAGGAATATTTCTACTGCTTCACCCGTGTCAAGATCTCGAGGCAGTCAGACTCAAGGGAGCAGCATAATTGGGGTATCTCCAGATGTACAGAATGCTGGCACTTCTATTTCTAAAGGGCAGGCAACGAAATTGCTGATGAAAAGTCAACTCGAGAAGAGCGCTCCGAAAAAGAGGATTCCAAAGAAACCAGTCGCCGTGTCAAGATCATTGTCATTGCCTGTTCAGCAAGGAATGTCGCAAGGAGGTCTCGCAGCATTGCAGAAATTTCCAAAAACATCATCAATACTTTTATCCAGTTCAGGTAGTATTATATTGTTATCAGCATTATTTTATGATATTATATTGTGTTTTTTGCATCAATAAAAAAAATTATATCATCGATTCCAACATTTATATCATACAAGAAAACACTTCTAAAGACAATCATAAACGATGAAAATTCGTCATTACTCAATAGCTTTTACCTTTTTTATGAAACAATTACTATGCGTACGTGAGC
Source organism: Phacellophora camtschatica (assembly GCA_036873815.1). Lineage (NCBI taxonomy): Eukaryota > Metazoa > Cnidaria > Scyphozoa > Semaeostomeae > Ulmaridae > Phacellophora > Phacellophora camtschatica. Next base: position 5,401 of record JAYJMH010059249.1, on the reverse strand, counting down.
TAAACAAATATTGACATGCTAAATATCATAACTCAAGCATACAAGCAATTTTGCAACTCTTTAAGTGCCCAGATTTATTTCCAATTAACTGGAAAATTCCATCCGATTTTTATTTTGCAGGGGATAGCACTTACAAGCCAACTTAATTCAGGAGATAAACTTCTGTTGAAATTTCCGAAATTTTATGTAAAGTTATGTCTGTATTTACTTCCTTGAAATATGACGTTTTGCGTTTAGCCACATGTCTCTTCTCGGTGTGGAAGTGTTAACAGGCAAATTTTATCTATTTTATTTTGTAGGGGGTTGCACACACAACCCAACCTGACTTAAAGATAAACTATGTTAGATTTATATCTGAAATTGATAAACAATTTTGTTTGCGCAAACCTTCTGAAAATATCATGTTTTACGTTGTATAGTAATGAACCTTATCGACCTTCCCGGGGGTAGTGAAAGAGTTAAAATTATATCTTTAAGTGTATTACTTTATGTTATTTTATAATGCTTCTTTTTTATGTAATATTAATAATTTGATATCATTCAAAATTTGATATCATTGATTTCATTTTAAAGACAAATTAAAAAGGACGGAAACTCCAAACATTCTAAAACTCAAAAGGGATTTAATTTATTCATTTTTAATTGTTTGTAGGCGATCATTTACGTCTTCAAGATGGAAGAATCGTGCGAGTCTCTGGAACTGATATCAACAAATCCCAGTCTGCAGCCCTGTCGGGAGCGCTTCAGCAGCATCAAGGAGGGTACAAGGTGATCCAAGGCGGGCATACCATAACCATCCCGCGGACTGACACTGCTGTTACCCAGGCAGGAAGCGACGTGTCAAAAACGAAAACTTCAACGGCCTTGAATCGTCCCTTTATCAGCTTTCCTGGTCCTTCAAGATCTTTTTCTGGGTTCGCAAACTTGTCATTGAAAACTGCCAAGCCGAAAGTAGACACAAAGACAGGCGGAGCGAGTGTCAAAGCGCCCACGAGCAATTCTTCTCCGTATATAAATCTTGCGGATGGTTCATTCTCACTGACACAGCGTGATCAAAGTTCTTCGCCATCCATCTCTCAGAAGGACTTAAAGTACCTTTCTGATTTGTTTATGAAGGGGCAAGCAGATGCCATGCCTAAAACTTGTGAAGCATCAACTGATCTAAAGGATGTCCCCGTCAGCCCTATATCTACTAGAATAGGTATCGGAACACTGACAAATTTATCTTATTCAGACGGTTCACCGCCAGGTACAGGAACGAGGACGTCTTCTGGTTTAGGACAATCGCCAATCAAAAATTCAACAGATAACGTGAATACTGATAACAAGAATGATGTTGGAAAATCCAACTTGGAATCTACCGCTGCGCAGTCGCAAAATGCGACAACTGCAACTCAGGTAACTCAAGAAAAAAAATCGAAATCTGAAATTTTGCCAAAGAATAACACAATACCTACACAATCTTTTGACCAAAATACTTCTTCGTCATCTCTTGCTGACAAAGCTAAAGTTGGCGAACCTGGCAATTCAAGCAGCAGCACTTCTATCAAAAAGCAATTGTCAGGCACTGTAATCAGCGGTAGCCAGACAGTGGCATCTTCAAGCGCAGTTAAGACAGGCAATCAATCGAGTGTGCATCTGTCAAATTTTCATCAGAGTAAATCTGCGATTGAATTGTCACAAATGATTAGGAAAGCTACGGGTGCACCCCAACACTCAGCAATTAAGCGGCAAATGATCTCCTTGTCAAATACCACTACAAGTCCAGCAAAGCTTACAGTTACCACAAGGCAACTTCCAACCAGTTCAAGCAGAGGACACAAAAGTCCACAGACGATAACATTACACATTCCAAACACATCTATGCTCAAGGACCATAAATCTCTCAAAGGCAGTGGACCTGAAATAAAACTAATTGGATTGTTAAACCAGAAAGGGAGAAGCCCCATGACTTCCCCTATTCACTTTTCCGTTCAGAGTAAAAGTGCCCCCGGATCTCCACAGCCAAAGAGTCCCACTATTGTGTTAACGCCAAGATCAAGTCCTCCTACAACAACTCAAATCTCGAAAATTGTTGACCTAACAGAGAAGGGTACTTCTCAGGACAATGCTTCTTCAGCTGCGCTCTTTTCAAAATCAGTCACAGTTGCCACTGAGTCCAGCAATCGGAGTCCTCCTGTGAAGTTTAGCAAGCCAGGAACTATACAAACTGCTTTGATAAAGTCTCTCACTGCAGCTTCTTTGTCAGCTAAACAGAAAGAGTCTATCACGAATCTTCTTAAAAACCAAGGCATCTTACGGGGGCAAGATTTAGAAGTTGTCGAGAGGTTGCCCAAAAATCAGGGTCATGGCGTGAAAGTGAATGATTCTATCGTGAAATTAAAGAAGCCTGTTGGGAATTTAAATACTTCATTAGGAAATGCAAAGGATTATATTGCTGATACTGGGAATTCTCTTGCCAGCACGAAAACATGTATTACCAATTCAAAAGATTCTCTTACAGGGACAAATAATTCTTTTGTAGATGTAACTGAGAAAGTGATTTTGATTGACGATGAAACCAAAAAAGGTATTAGTTTCGTGAATGACCGTAAAGTGCCAAGAGTTGAAGTGTGTAATAAGGAACCACATTGCAGTGATGTCAATGGATTTTCTGCTCCAGAGACAGATACAAAGGGGATTGAAAACGCAGTTGAAGGTAACACAGGTTCAAATATCATGAACATGGACGAGAGAAAACCAGAAACAGACTTGGAAAAAACTATCAAGAAAACTTTGCTTAAAGAACATGGAAAGTCTGACTACAATCATCCAGATGGAAAGCAAAGAGCGACTCCAAAGCGGCTGGAATTAAATGTGAACTTGGCAAGCTCTTCAAATGGAATTTCGGACTCAATAAATGAAGAAAAAACTGAAGAGTTTACAAAACCAAGAAATACTGCCAATGTAACCAATTTGAGTAGTGCAAAAAACGCTATCAACATTACGCAGTTGGCTTCTACGAATGATATGACGAGCATCAACCAATTATCTTCTCAGGAAAATATCACGAAGGTTACACAACTGAGTAGCACAAAGAATACTACGATCACTGCTACAAAACTTCCAAAAGCAAACAGTACGACCAGTGTTACACAACTGAAAATTATTAATAATGCCACTGCTGTTGAGCATTTTACCAGCCCGAAGAATGTGACCGCTGCTACACAACTTGCCAAATCAAACAGTACGACCAGTGTTACACAACTGAAAATCATTAATAATACGACTGCTGTTGAGCATCTTACCGGCCCGAAGAATGCGACCGCTGCTACACAACTTGCCAAATCAAGCAGTACGACCAGTGTTACACAACTGAAAATTATTAATAATGCGACTGCTGCTGAGCATCTTACCGGCCCGAAGAATGCGACCGCTACTACACAACTTGCCAAATCAAACAGTACGACCAGTGTTGCACAACTGAAAATTATTAATAATACGACTGCTGTTGAGCATCTTACCGGCCCGAAGAATGCGACCGCTGCTACACAACTTGCCAAATCAAACAGTACGACCAGTGTTACTCATCTGAAAGACCTGAATAATACGACTACTGTTACTCATCTCACCAGCCCGAAGAATACTACCACTGCTAAACATCTTGCAAATCCAAACAATACGATTAAGCCAAAGAAAATAAATGTTGATGACGACATGGCCCCAACAACCAAAACAAGACAGCAAATCAAAGCTGCCAGAGAGAGCGCTGGTAACCCGAGGAGAAATAAAAGATTACGCCAGCTTGATGAGCTACGCTTGGACGGCGCGAAAGAGTTTGAAGATAAAGTTGGACCAACACCAGCTAAAAGACTTACCAGACGCACCGTATCACCTGCCAGCAACAAACGAAAGTTAAATGCACAGAAGACTGAGGAATAATGATTTTTTTACTTGTATTAAAGTTCAGAATAATTGACACGTGTAGAAGTGCTGTATTGTATATTGATCATAATCAATTCACGTTGTTTTAGGTTTAAGCACATATACAAGTACCTTCATTTAGGTGCTTCTTGGAACAAGTGCAGATTTTGTGGGGAAAAAAAGATTTTGGTCTCCTACATGACAAAGTGATTTGTGATCTTTGATCTTTAACTCGTCATCTTTGCTCTTTAAGTTGTGTTCCTTGATCTTTGATTTATGATCCTTGATTTCTGTTAATCAATCAATCAATAGTTTTCTATGTATTCTGATTGATCAGATGAATCAGTTACATTGTAGAAAGCTTTGATGGATTCCCAAGGCTTCTTTTTCTCCATTTTTCTGAAAAAGTCGTTTTTGTCCAAGTTCTATCATTTTTTTGCTCGTTCTGTTACTTTTCGCATTGTTGTCCACGTTTGTTGACATGTTGTTAATTACGATATCTCTCGTTGAGCGTGACCTGTTTTATCAGCGCCGTGTCTGGCATGCGGACGCATGACCAACCCAATTAAACTGCTGTCGTTCGATTTTCATGCTTTTCGATGCTTGCATTTTCCTTTTGTTACCTTTATTAGTTAATTGAAGTTTCGAAAAAGTGCCTAATCTTGCCGTCTTTAGTTTCGTAGTTGTGAATTTCCCATTGTTGGTCATGCTGTTGGCAACTCAAAATCGCTTTTTTCAAAACAGTTTTCTTAAATTATTGAGCAAGTGCCGCATCTATTAATAGGTAGCCAATCAAATGGAAAACTCTTGTCATTGGATATTCCATGAATCTTTTTATCAAAATGGATTTATTGGTTTTTTCGCTTGTAGAAAAATTTTGGATGCATTTTATCATAGCCATGTTTAACTGAAAATGTTGTGTTTCTTGTACTTTAAAGACAATCAATGGGTATAAAAGTAGTAAGTGCCGCATCTATTAATAGGTAGCCAATCAAATGGGAAAGCTCTTTTGTCATTGGATATTCCATAAATCTTTCTATCAAAATGGATTTATTGGTTTTTCGTTTGTAGAAAACTTTGGGTGCATATTATCATATTCATAAGTAAACCTATTGTCTGGAAACAAACAATTATTGTTTGTTCCAGACTACAGATTCTGAAAAAGCAGACTTGGCAGAAAACGAAGTCAAAGTACCAAATTAATAAGAAATTCAAAATCGGCAGACTGCCGCAGAGGAGCTCTAATGAAATTCAAATTCGAAATTTGACTTGGTGGTCAGCGGTCAGCGGTCAGCAAAGTTTAGCAAGCACTTGGTTACAAGAAGAAACCATTACAGTACACGATGGTTCGCAAATTAAGACGACCATAGCATGGCCTAGTGGTTAAGGCGGCGGACTCATAACCGCAAGGTCGTGGGCTCGAATCCCACCAAGGTCGTACTTGCTGCGAAAGTGTGAGGAGAGCTGCTAACTCTCTGTAATTCCAGGCAAAGGCAAA
>JAYJMH010059238.1:0-12460 GCA_036873815.1 Phacellophora camtschatica | reverse complement strand
ACAAATATAAGTATAACAATACAATATTGTATGAAATTTGCAAAATTTTCAGCAATTTAATGGGCGTGGTCAATATTATGAAATAAAAGGGCGTGGCTAATAAAAGAGACACATAAGTCAGATTTGGGGCTGGATCCGCCTCTGGCAAGCAATAAGCAAGCAACAAGCAAGCAACAACAGATAAATCCGTGGCAGAAAAATATGCTTTACTTGATTTCGAATTTGGGATCAAATGAGATGTCTATTTTTGAATTTCTTGTTACTTTTGTTTTAAAAGTTCGACCAAATATTTCTAGTTGATGGAAATTAAAATAGAACTTTAATAGTATTTCGAATTAGTTTTTGAGAGCATAAAATACGCAGAAAACTTCATAATATTAAATATTAACACAAAAATGTGTTAAAATGCATAGTATTTAGCAAATACTATATATATATATAATATGTGCTTTTTTAATGATACAAAACGAACTGTATTGACCTAAAATATCAAACGAAACTTACAGTGACTCAATGAAAGGCAGACATTGACTAGGAGAAGAATTTATGCCCATAAATTTTGTTATCATACTGTGCATGTAAAGTTTTTTCCATAATTTTACAAATTGTGAAATTTTGCATATATAAATTTACCTGCAAATGGAGAAACTGCCTTCGCCAAGCTGCTCTTCAAGAAGGGCATATTCTCGATGGAATGATGAGCTCTGTGTAAACCGAGTAAACGTTATGCCAAGACTACAATTACGTGTAAGTTTTCTACCGGGAGGTCAAAATGTCCCCCGCGTTTCCAAGGTTGCTGCAGAGGAGCTTTAGTTTTGATAATTTTGTTTTTGATTTGATTGAAGTGTGATATTTTGTTTGACAAATCTGCTTAGTAATATCTGAGCTATACTAAAGATAAGCCAACGCTAACGGCCTTCTCAAAGCCACAATGCAATATTTTCAGCACATTGCAGCAGCAAAAATCCTCTATTTTTGGTGCCATTGAGTATAACTCAGTGATCATTGGGTAGATTTTGGCAAAAGGGTTCCAAACTATAAGTTGAGGCCTCTCATATCAAATTCGAGCAAAAACAGAATTATCGAAACTAAAGCTCCTCCGCAGCATCTTTGCAAATATGCGGACATTTTTATTGGTCACCTGTAACCTGACTACATCAGGCCCTTGTTTTCGCTATTGCGGAGGAGATGCTGAGAAAAAAGCCCCCATAGTCTAGACCATCTGTAGATTCTTAAAATCCCTTGATAAAATATAATGTTTATCTGATTAACAGAGGCGAATTTAGTAACAGTAGTGAAATTGACACACTAGTTTCAAAGCGATTATCCCTCGAGAACAAAACAAAACTCTCAACTGGAAAACGAAAACAAAAAATGTTGCGGAGAAGATGTTTTCATTTTCTATTTGAAAGAGTTTCGTTTTGTTCTCGAGGAATAGTTGCTTTGAAACCAGTGTGTCAATTTCACCATTGTTACAAAATTCGTCTCTGTTTATCCGATTAACAACCATAATCGAATCACTACAGAAACGATATTTCCACCACAGAAAGCTGTATATATGTTTTCAAACATCCAAAAAGACAACAATAATGGCAAACCATTGTTTGGATTCTGTATGTGTCCACGATTAAAAAGTTCGTTAACTGAGTTTTCAATTTGAAATGATACAAAATAAATACAAGGGAACATAAATCCACGAAAGAGTAAAATTACAAATAAGCAAACATGGATAAATTGCATAAGATATTATTAAAAATTTATCCGATGCTGTGGTTTTTCCCTCAATACGTCTCGTTGTTTTCTAAGCAATTGCCATTTTTGTAAATAGTAAATAGACTTGTTTAAACTACAGAATCTATAAGTTTCTAGTTTTTATAAGGATTTGCCTTAATCACTACCGCCCACGCAGTAAAACAGTGTAAAACATCGTTATTATTGATTATAAACACTTTGCACAGTAAATAGACTTGTTTAAACTACATAATCTATGAGTTTCAAGCTTTTAAAAGGATTTCCCTTAATCACTACCGCGCACGCAGTAAAACAGTGTAAAATTTTGTTGCCAATCGGTCGAAAAAAACAGAATATTTTAAACTTTTGCCCTTCCAGAACCCTATTAGTTTTTTAGGTCTTTGGTAAGCAACGTAAAAACCCATATCTTCGGGGGGGGGGGGGGGTAGATGTTGTATATGCTAAACGATAAACAAACAAAATTTACCTCAAATAACGTCGAATATTCCAGAGATGCGTCGCCTGGTTTTCCTCTCGCATTGCAGGGAGGACGGATTTCGTCAGCAATTGGGTTTTTGCCGAAGATTACGGACGGCGCCACGAATGAATAGCCCTGCAGAAAGACAAATATGAGTGTAATTAAATAGCTAGCAAAGCATAGAAGTTTTCGCGTAACAGCATACTTCACTATGTGGAAACAATCGTGTTTAACAATATCTTGTTAGATGGAAAAACATTTCATAAAGCACAGGGTGGATTAATATGCTGCCGGTATATCTTCATAAAACATTGCATTTCTTTGAACTCTGAATAGCTGCAGAAACTTTCGTCCCCATCGTAAGTTATTGCTTGAAGGTCTGCTTACATACAAGCACATACAACCACGGGCTTGAGGAAAAGTAAAGTTTCCGTTTTATTCCCACTGCGATTTCTACCATTCCACCTGTCTTACATTCCGTGTTTTTATTTTTGTCACTGTCCCCCTGCTTCCATGTGACTAGACAGATAAAAACACGGAATGTAGGACAGGTAGAGCAAGAAAAAAATGATCTTTACTTTTCCTGAAGCCCGTGGTACAATTTTCATTTTTCTTTTACATTTTTCCGATCCCGGCTACGCTGGACGTTTTGATGCCGCCCTGTCCCGTCGAAATGTCTCGCCTAAGCGAAATTAATTATACATCCAAACAGAGACAAACCTGATATCCCGGCAAATTTACTTTATTGCGTATTAGATAAATTCAGTTCAATGAGCAAAATTTGGTTATTTGCGTGGGTGATGTTTCAAAGGAAAGACAAATTTCATACCCTCCCGACTGTGCTCTAAAACGTCCCAGGTAGGAGAAATAATTCAATACACAATCGGGGGTGTCGCTACGGGTGGGGGGGGGGAATAATTACAAATAAAGGAAATAGAACCATTGAATATTCATAAAAACATCAAACAAAATCTACAAAAAAAAAACAATCACAATGTAAACATGCTTGCAACCAGGGAGAAATATAAATATACGAGACAAATAAAATCAAGATTGTATAAGGGACCGCCTACAATTAATCATTGCAAATCGTTGCGAAATCGTTGCGAAATCGTTGCAAAATCGTTGCAAAATCTATTTAACTTATACAGCGTAACTTATATACCAAGCAAAGACTGCTCGTAACGCTCCTATACACCATCGAACACTTGACTCTCAATGCGTGAGAATAAATCGAAGCACCAAAGTGCCAAATGTCTCACCAACGCCGGCATTATGGAACAGCACGGAATTCTAATAAATCCAACACCAACAATGAAGCAAGTTCCCTTCTTACAGCTTTCAGGTTAAACAAAAAAGATCAACATCAAGATGGTATTTCCTTGTCATGAATGTCAACAACCTTTAAATTTACGTTTTATTTTCCTCGCAGCTTTTGAATAGGCCAGTCAGCCTTTTCAGCTAGAGCATCCAGAAAATCTCGTGGAAACAAACATTCTGACGTCATAAAACCGTTATGAATAACCCTCCATCTAGCCAATTTTAAAACTCGATATTGGAAAAAAATATCAAGTGGCTTTAGCAGCAATTATAAAAGAACCTCATGTATAAATTTTGAGCCTACCCGAAATACTTTGTCAGCATTCTTTGGAACGGCTGCTGGAGAATCGATAGGAAGCATTTCTGTAAATTCTTCTGCAAAATTTGAAACATCCAATTCACTTTCGACAACTGGCATAAACGGAGGTTGTACTCTCTTTTTTGCAAGTGTATTCCAGTCTATTTCCTAAGATAAATTTGAAATTAAAATCAATTTAGTTGATTGAAACAAGTCCGAAACAAGAACTAAAACATAGCATCACATCTCAGCAAACATACGCAAAACGAAGCAACAAAATAAATAGATAAAACAGAGCAGCTGGGCTGGAAATAATTAATTTCTCGACGACAAAGTATTTTACAGAAATGAAAATAAAGCTTTCCGTAATTGCTTCAATTGCAATTGAATCTTTCTCGTTGCTCTACCATTAAGGGCACATTTATCTCAGCCAGCCGGGATATCCCAGCTAACTGAGATGTCTCACCAGCCTGATATTTTACTCCGTGTTTACATAAGAAATACAACTGGGTCGAGATCAAATTTGATGATATTTTTTAAAGACACACTTCTGTAATGCCTCAAGTAAGCGCCTGGACGCGAATGTAATTTCGACCATGTTTAGGTGGTTGTTTATTCAAAGGTGGTACTTGTTTAATAAAAAAAGAGAAAGCGTAAGCTTCAAAAAAGTCAACAAGACCTACAAAATTATTAAAAATTCTGCTTTTTTCTCTTGTTTTCCAAATCAAGTATTTAAAAGCGTTTATTGCATTTGACGTGCAACGGGTAGGCATTTATTAGATAAGGGCCGCTTATTCGAAGTATTACGGTATCCATGCACAGAGGCAATTTAAAATATTTGAGTTAAATATACATATCTCGGTTGAACGAGATATCTTAACTGAACGGAAAGAGATGGAAACGTCCTGCCTAAACGGGAAGGGACGAGTTAAGATTGCAATGTAAAGGCACATGAAACTGTGTGCCATCCTATATCCAGCCGAAGCCTAAGATGTAAGTGATACTTCAAAAAACAATCAAATATGCCAGTTCAGAACAAAAAAACTTAAAATGTTTCTTTACTTCCTTAAGTTCCTTTTAACTGAAACTTTTTTGTGTGTGTAACATTTCTCGCTAAACTCATAACAATCGTCCTTGTCTCGATATGACAGCCAAGTCCATAATTTGTGCTCTTATGTTACTAGTTGCAAAGCGATTATCCCATGAGAACAAAACAAAACTCTCTCAATTGGAAAACAAAAACAACCAATGTTGCGCAAGGAAATGTTTTCATTTTCCAGCTGAAAGAATTTCGATTTGTTCTCTAGATACAATCGCTTTGAAACCAGTGTGCCAATTTCACTATTGTTACAAAATTAGACTGTTTTACGAGGCTAATTTCCCGTATTGAAGCGGCTCATATTTGTTCATGCAAATTTCCAAAAAATCTTGTCATTGCATTACAAATCTTTGTAGTTCTGTTGAACTTCACTTTTGTAAAATTCGTGTAAACCTGAGTGTTACAAACTCATTTAACAAAGCTCGTTATACAGTACAAAATCGATAATTAATATCAGGTTTTTATCTTTTTTGCACATCACATAAATAACCTAACGATAAATAAATAGGCTCCTGATTCGTCTGTTCTGTTTACAAAAATGTTTATTGGGTCCTAGTTAATTTACTTAATTTACGATCTGCGGTTTAAGATTTACGACATCAACTGTAAAAACAATACACCACCGCATCATAAATGAGACGGCAGCACAACATGAACTATAAAACAATAAGCCATCACATAGGCTAAAAAAAATTCCCTTGAAAATATAATTAAAGCCTAACGCACACATCGGATTTTTGTCGCAAATGACAAAGATTTTATTTTTAATCAAACTACTTGTTTCCTGCACACAACACGATTTTTATTCCTCTTTGTTATTAGTCCAAACTATTTCTTGGCCCTTCATCTTGTTCTTGGCAGAAGTAATCCGAAAATCGAAGTATGATTGGTTTAAGGATGTAAAACGAGAGCGTGAGGCCGCAGTGATTGGCACTCTTGTCTCTCGCTTGAGAGACCGTGGTTCGAGTCTCAACCACGTCTCCCAAACTTGAATCAGCTTTCCATCCTCCCGAGGTCGGTAAAATGAGTACCAGCTTGCTGGGGTTTGTGGATGGTTATGTATAACCCGTCTCCCCTGCTGGAAACAAGCCATCTCAAGATTTTGCAAGCTGGGCAGGCACGTTAAATACGACCAATGAATCACTCACTCAAAACCTGTCTTTGGTCTTTTTGAATTTCGTCAGCAGCGACGAAGACAAATATCAAGTATGCTTGATCTCAAAGATCATCATAAGCGACAAAAATCTTTGATGTTTGATGTTAAAAATCTCCGTCGTTTGCGACTAAAAAGACGTCATATGGCACAATAGCAAATAAAACAAAATGAAAAAGTAACAGGAAGAGAACGGGAAATATAAACAAGTAAAGGGGTTCAAAGAGTTTATAACCAAAATTCCCAAGAAGTAGCAGTTCGAACGGACTTGCTACAAGTCTCCGCGCGCTCAACGTAAGGGAAGTCCCTTCTTGTAGCAAGTCCACAGTTCACATTGTTCTCAGCTAAATTTGCTGTCAACCCGATAACTGTGACTTGTCAGTATGTCAATAACAAAATAAAACAATATAATTCAATATGAGAGTAATATTCGTTTGCGACGAAAATCATATCCTGACTTCAATTTGGCTTCAAAAACAAATTCTAAAAAATCAAAGGTCCTTGCTAAAACAAAAATCTCCCCCATTGCGCTCTTGCGGTAGACTCACAACATAATCATCAGATTGTCAGAATAGCGAAAACAAGGAGGGGCTTATGCCACGAGGCTAGTCTTAAGTTTGTGTAGAAAACAAATGCTTCTGAAAAACCAACAAAGTTCTTGTTCAACTCAAATGCATTTCTGTGAATTCACCAACAAGGACAGATTTTGTAACAATAGCAAAATTGACACACCAGTTTCAAAGCGATTAGCCATCGAAGACAGAGCGAATTCTTTCAAGCAGAAAATCAAAACAAACAAAGCCAAACAAAGCAAAAGTGTCAATTTCACTATTGTCACAAAATCTGCCTTAGTTGAATTCACGTACTATAAGTAGCACACTTACAGAAAAAAAACGGCATTCTGCGTTTTGCATTGTATACAGAACTTCGACAAAAAAATTCAAGCCAGAAAACAAACCAAAAGAAAAAAGGCTTCTGATATAAATATACACGTCCTTTGAAGTGATGTATTTGCTATCTCATGATATCAATGAATGTCTTTACGCAGCCTCCAAATAATAATTCCCTTAATTTATTCATGAGGTTGACAAAATTCTCCTGCGTTGGATTATTGGGTTTTTGTAAGCTGGTGGCTATTGTATGCCACGATGTTCAACAATAAAAACGATAAAAAGTTATTAGAGTAGTCACACTGGTTTGCTAACTGATAGAAATACGAATTGTAATGCATAAATCTGAGCGCAAAATACGAGATTAAACGGCGACAAAGCAACGATTACTTCGTCTTCTAAGACCAAAGATAGTTCTCTTCGGTCAACCATAATCGTGGGTGCAGACTGGGTATTAAGAAGACAACCACATCTCTGCCCACTTTTACTTGAAGGAAGTTTTAACTCACTTCCCCTTTAATGCTGGTGTGACTAAGTACACTTTTTCCAACTGCAGGCTTTTTATTCAAATAAATTCATTTGAAAGCGTACATAAAATATTATTAGGCACAACAGTACAATTAGTGAAATTGACACACCAATTTCAAAGTGATTAGTCATCGAAGACAAGCTGAATTCTCTCAAGCAGAAAATCTAAACAAACAAAGCCATGTTTGATTTTCTGCTCGAAAGAATTCGCTTTGTCTTGAATTACTTTAAAATTGGCATATCGAGTTCATTATTGGTACAAAATTTGCCTCTGTTATTAAGCACAATATCTACAAACTACTTTGCAATACTAAAAAACCGATGCCATGCTTACCCCGTGTCTACTACACATAAAAAAAACTATACCGAAGTCTACACATCTAACACGCTACTGCGAACAAAAAGAGACCTACAAGGTAGACCTGGTGTTTGGGCTTGGAATATAAAAATGCTTGAAATGGGTCAGTAAAACCGACCGGTTTTGTGAATAAAACGCAGCGTTAACCAAATGATCTTTCTATTTACCTGGTCATCATCATGGTAATGCAAAAAGTACAGCATGAAGATCTTTCCGCTGTGCAGCAAAGGAAGGTGCTCTATTTTGGTACAAAATCTACATATGAAACCTCTCCAAGAACAACTTCAAGCTCTCTTTTAAACACACGTTGCTTTTAGAGGTTTGTCATCGTCCTTGTATACGTGGTAGGAATGCAAATACAGAAGAGCAAATGATGCCATGAATTATAGACCCTTTCCAGTAAACGCAACAATACTATTCAGGTGGAAAAAAAGCCGTGATTTCCAATGGAAAACCATTGGCAAGCATAAACAGAATATGTCAAAATTTAGTTTCAAATTCATCAAACATCTTTGTACTAATTACTCTAAAATGTTTTAATTTGATAGAACTATCTTCCGGTGATACTGATCGTTGTTGAGGACTTCAACCAATACGGCCTTACGTGAACAATTTCAAAATCTCGACAGAATCTTCTACTGGATAAAGAGTCTACAAAGAGGCTATTGGGTGCAGAAATTATAATATATTAAAAATTGTACGGTAGAACTACGAATTGGGATGTTAAATAAGTATAAAAATTCTTAAACTAAATTCTGAAATATTTTGACTAGCAACTAAAAATCGGTACCTTTTACCACCTAAACCATACGATGTTGCTTACTCGAAAGAGATGTTTAATATATATTTAATATTTTTGGAAAAATAACGAAAGCTAAATAACTATATTAAAACTTGAGTAACTTTTTATTTAACATACGTCTATGTTCTTCCCATAAAACACAGGGTTGTGTTCTCTATTCTGAAACTCTTCTGCCAATATTTGAAATGAGTCAAGCATAAAAATTCACATACCTTGAAAAAAGGATGAGACTTGATCTCAACGAATCCCATATTGCCACTGCCCAACCTTTTCTTTGAGTCTTTTTCAAGCAATCTTTGTATCAGGTTTTTCGCTTCTCTCGATATGGCAGTGGGCATTGGCGGCAAGTTGTTTATTATACGCCTAAAAAAACAAAACAAAACAATAACAAGATGTTTATTTTTCAACTAGACACAACAAAAACTATGAAAAATGACCAAACCTTTTGTTTGTTCTTCTATTTCCCTGTATGGGTCCACCGTGGATTACGGCTCGCAAAAAACAGCATGTTACAATTCATAATCAACAGCAAATGCTGCTTTGCATACAGCAAAAGCACGTATTAAGAACCGTCCACTTTTAAAAACCTACAGGCTGAAAAGCTTGCACCCATTTACTCAAAATGAAAAACATGTTATCATAGCATCAAAGACATTGTTAAAAATATATAGCTACAAATTATAGACAGATAGCTACAAAGTAAAATTGAGTATTTTGGTTCACCACCCCCCTGAACCAATAAGCTAAAATATGATTTTAATTGAACCCTTTCATGTCCGGATATATTTTGTCCGGATATATTTTTGTTAAATAGGTAATTCATATGCAAGTTTTATTTTGCAAGGGGTAGCACGTGCAAACCAACTTAATTGATGTGATAAACTTACGTTGAGATATCTGAAATTAATTTAAAGATTCTACCCGCATTTACCACGTGAAAATATGAAGTTTAAGATCGTTTATCAATGGGCCACATGGCTCGTCCTCACCGGGGTGAAAGGGTTAAGAACCTTCTTGAATTCCCATATATAGGTTCTTTAATACGGGTTCCTTTGCAAGAATTCCTTTATCTGGTCCACAGAGTTTGCAGAAATGATATAAAAATATGAATATTTACATGTGTACAAAATTTAACCAAGAACCAAGAAAAGTAAACGATCGGCCAATTAAAAGTTAAAGGAAATACAAAAAAATTCAGGGTAAGTATTTTTTTTGGTTACATTAGAATTTAGACAATTTTGAACAACAAAACGTTGTTTGGTCCCAAATTTTATCCGAACCCTTTCAAAAATTGTCGTTAAGTTCATTGGTTGATGATTCTTTTCTTCCAATTTCTTCTGTTTAAAGCATCTTTTCCCCAAATTATTTATGATACAATTTAGCTAAAGTTATGCAAATACAACCAATTATCAGTGGAATATTACCGAAGGTCAATAAGCTGATGAAAGAGCTTTTGTCCCAAACTCTGCAAAAAACTGCTCGAAAGGTTTTTGTTCGAAATTTTCTCTTCCAAAAAATGTCGATGTCAATCTATGTTCTTCAAAGTAGCTTTGTTATTTGATATAAACGCAAAATACAGCTGTTTGCGTATGAAGCAGGGATTCTGGTGAGAAAATAGTCTTGGTTAGCCGGAATCTGTTTTCTCCATATAAACAGCGCCAAGCAAAGCCAAAATGTGCGATACAAATATCGGCAAAAGAATACCCACTTGATAGCATAGTTCATTAGCACGTGTATTAATCTATAGTATAAGGGGAAAACGAAAGTAAAGGAAAGAGAAACCAAAACAAAAACCAAAAAAGAAAATTATGAAAAAAGGGCAAAGAAAAGCGGATATGATTTTATAGTTTTGAAATTATAAAAAGGAAGGTAGGGCAAAAAATACTTTGCTACAGCGAAAAGCATTTCTTCGGGCTCTGTTTAGTCGCGCTGCTCGCTGAGATATCCATACTGATACGAAAACACAGATTCGAATATAGCAAGCAAACATGATGGAAAGTAACCAATCAAAGCAACACTAATAAATAATTTAGAAATTAGAATTAATTGAGCAAATGGAAAACTAATAGTATCGAGATGAATCATGACTCACTTTGAAATGTCCTGTTGCGTGTTCTTTTCGCCTTCCACAGTAAATGGCGAGGCTCCTGTAACTAACTCATAGAGCAAAACTCCAAGACTCCACCAATCAACAGACTGAAACACAAGTAGCAATATTTCAATATAGATTTGACACATTTTCAACAATATTTCATAAATTCAAAAAACGACATTTTATTGATTATTCATACCCAAGCAAATTAAACTGTCTTAGCACGTTACACCTTAATTGTGAGCAAAACTTATACACAAATCACTGGATAGCTGAACTCATTATCAAACATACTCGAAAACCTGGACTATAAATGTATTTACTATATATATATATATAGTAAAATCACTACCCAATATTTATCTTCTAAAAATTTGATTGAAAATCATTAGCAGTAAAATTGATTTAAACTTGCTTAGATAAAAATATAGCAATTTGCTTTATTCAGAATCTTTAGCTATAGCTTCGATGCACTTTTTAAAGCAATTAACTAAGCTCTGCTTTTTGTTGATCGCACAGAATACGAATTTGTAAACCTGCGTTTCTAAGAATAACATTTTCTTTACTCAATTTCTCACTATCAAACATATAACTGCACCAAAAAATTCGTTCTTACCATATCATGGCCTCTACTTCCACCCTTAACGACCTCGGGCGCCATATATTCAATTGTACCACAAAATGAATACGCCCTCCCGCCCTAGGAGATAAAAAAATATCAGTATTTAATAAGTGTCATTCTCGAATCTATATTCCCCCATTCTCTAATCTATTTAAGAGAATATCTTTTCGGTTACTGTCGTTGTCGTTGTATTGATGGTGGTGACGCAAACTGACCTTCTTGGCAAGCTATCTGAAAACTGCAATAAACGCAGAAATGTATTGTTTTGCCAGTTTTGATAGTATTTTCCTTGCTGATTATTGCCTTTCATTGCTTTTATTGCAATTTTTATGAAAGATATTATCATATCCTAAGTACATGCCAGTGTGTAAACGAGTGGAATTCGTAATCCTATGCCACTGCCCTGCTATCAAATAATTCTCCTGTTTGACAACATTTTGAAATAAAAGAAGCGGCTGGAGATCTCTCATATTCACAAAACGTATGGAAAGTCTTTCCGAGCATACTGGCAAAACCAGGACAAGTGTTGCTATTTGATATGGCAACTGTTTAAAACTCAACAGTCCGACTTTTATAGTTTAAGCTCACAAAGTTTTAAAATATACATGAAAAATGGACTTCTTAAGAAATGTAATGCATAAAAAGACAGAAAAACTTCGATAAAGATGCAAACAAAAGCATGTTTTTAAAAGCTTTCTTTCATCAATGCAAGTCTAATTTTTGTTAACCATTCGATAAAAGAGGCTTTAAAATCAATTTTCAGAAGCTACTGACGCATTTTGCATAATGTTTTTGCAAAATCAAAAAAGAGTAGCTTACGATAAATTCTAGCTGAACTAGATATAAAGATTCCGTTATCTGTGTTGTTATAGTATAGTTTTTCTTTAGTTCCAAAAAGTTTATAATAAACCGTCACCTGTTAGAATTAACAAAACTTGAATAAAAAAAAAAGCGATACGATACGTTTGACAGAGTTCCAAAATATGGGAAAATTGAAATGGTCATCATCATCTAGACTGGCTACAACAGTCGCTTTGTCGAAAACAAGCGACTGGTAAAAGAGCTAGTCAAAATTTGGACTATTTTCGT
>JAYJMH010059227.1:0-12460 GCA_036873815.1 Phacellophora camtschatica | reverse complement strand
ATCAACCCTATGATTATGAAAATTTGTATCTAGATTAATGTTTAACAGCTACATCCAAATCTGCGGGCAAAAATTTCTTTTGAAGAAATTTAAAGAAATTTGGAAAATTTTCAATACGAGGTCGCTTAGTTGAAAAGGTGTATTGATATGAAATGACCCCCATGGCATTATTTTGTCTCAAGTAATTTTTTTGGGCTGTTGTGACGTTTAAATTTTCTTGGCCAGGGTGTATTTCATGCAAAGGCCACGTTTCATCAAGTGTATGCTATTATGCAAAACATTTTGAATGCACCTCCTGGCCCCAGATTGCAAAGTATTTGTTTTGCGCCAGGGAACAATTTATGTGACTGGTGCTTGCACTGAAAAAGCAATTGTTTCAACAGATACCTTTGTCTTAGATATGTGGAACTCTTATCCACAAAAAAGAAATGCACAGGCAGATAAATAATCAAATGTATTTGGGCAGAGAACACATTCCCTGCACATACAAAGTTTACAGTCTCGTCTCTGCCCAAATACATTTAATTATTGATCTGCCTGCACATTTGTTTTCATGGATAAGAGTTCCACATAGCTAAAACAAAAGCTGACCCTGGCCGTTATTTTAAAGAAATTCTGAGAAAAAGAAATTTACTAGTTATCTTAATTATATTGACAGCTTTAAAAAATGATTTCCACCTTTCTTGTGTAGAATCAGCTAACCGGTCCATTGCTTGAGCAATTGGGATATTTTCCTGTTTTTGAGATTCATGAATTGGAGAAGGTTCTAATGGAGCAGTATTTGTCTCGGTGTCTTCTTCAAGATTTGCAATGTCAGTATTTGAAACATCATCATTATTTATTTCATTTTCTTGTGGAGCAAATGTTTCATTCTCTTCTGAAGATTTACTGGCAATTGTATCAGAATTTGGAGCAAATGTTTCATTCTCTTCCGAAGATTTACTGGCAATTGTATCAGAATTCGCACATTTTGACTCATATTCGTCATTGTTCTCAGATGATATAAACGTTGCATTCAAATTTTTGTTTTCACAAACAATTTCTTGTTCAACATTTTTTTCAATCTTATTGTTATCAATTTTCGTTTTTAAAATTAATTCACTTGTTTCCGATATTTCCTGTTGAAGATCAGTTTCTAACTTTAAAGATGTTTTTACTTTCTCGTCAGAAGATTTCGTAGTATCACCAAAGAACATTGAAGTAGGCCCATCCCCCGCAATGTCAGTTTCTTCTCCCCCAGTCTCTCCTTCATCAGCGCTTTCGAAAGCGTCATCTCCGCTGTCGGTTAATTCAGCAGTTTTGTCCATTTTCTGTGTGGTCACAAAAATATTAATCTTCTGTGTTTTAGCATCCAAATACGACAGCCATTTCCATGCAGTCCTTGAAGTTGAATAAGCCCTCAAATCCCCATCCCACAGGGCCAGCAACGACAACAAAAAATTTAAACGTGGCAGAATATTTTCTTCGTGTTGTGATACATTTTGCAAGCGAGGCTATGGCTGCAAAACAAAACTTGCCCTCAGTCCATGATAATTTGTGCTTATTTTATGGCTCTGAAAATGTGGTTTTCAGTATCACCTATGAATAAATATCAACGAAAAATTTGAAAAGAGCTGTTTCAATTTCCTTTAAAGCTTCTGATTTTTGTTATCCATGAAAAAATTTGACATTCTGTAATAATTCGATTCCCCCCCCCCCTCCCTATTTTGTCAAAACAGATAATACTGTTTAGAAAATATTCTGAATCTTTTCTAACACATTGTCCATTCTTTTAGCAATTTTTCATGCTGTAGTACAATGATGATCTTTAGTTTAGGGTGTGTGGTGTGCAATTAATAATTTCATGTGTTGACCATCACCTGCAAATTGAACTTATTGACTGTTTAACCAACTGTTATTTTTCAAAATCTGGCGACAATACATAACTCAGAAGAACAAATTAAAAGTACTAATTTGTATGATTTGATATATTTTACAACAAAATCATCTAATTTAAATATTACAGTCATCACTCCTTCCTGAATGACCAAAAATATTTCCTATTTCAAATATCTATCAGACATCAATGCAAATTTAACTGTAGTCACCAACATGTGGTATTTTATTTGTGTATTTCATATGGGGGCCAGGTGTAAACTAACTCTCCAGATGTTAAATAATGTATACCTAGTAAAGTAAGCCTACCTACCCCCATTGGCATCATCATATCCAAAATAAGTCTTTACTTTCTAATTGCTTGCTTAATTTAACATATTGTGATCAGTTACCAGAATTTGGCATCTAACATTCAGACACATGTACATTCAAACATGTAACCCACTCCCATATTAGCAGGCATATGTACAATATATATTATTAATTACAGTGCCAAAATTAACAATAGGAAAATAACAGTTTAGTATATGTTTTCTGGTGTACACAAAATCAACTTTTCATAGGGGCTGGGGCTGGGACCTATTTATTATTTAGGGGTATAAAAGACTGCCAAAACCAAGTGCAAAATTCTGGTAAAACCGATCAAGGTAGGATTTTTGAATGTCCCAATTATATTTACAATATACATCCAAACAATTGAGTGTCTTCATTTTTTTATTGATCAGAATTCTTGGCTCTGACTTGATGATTTGGTCTTTTTGCTCTCACCAGTCTTCTTGGGCAGTAGCACGGCCTGGATGTTTGGTAAAACACCTCCTTGAGATATCGTCACGCCTGAAAGCAATTTGTTTAACTCTTCGTCGTTTCTGATAGCCAGTTGAAGATGTCGAGGAATGATCCTAGACTTCTTGTTGTCTCTGGCTGCGTTTCCCGCCAGCTCCAGAATTTCTGCAGATAGGTACTCAAGTACAGCCGCCATGTACACAGGAGCGCCAGACCCCACACGTGGGGCATAATTCCCTTTGCGTAACAGTCTATGAACCCTTCCAACGGGAAATTGCAGGCCTGCCCGAGACGATCTACTTTTTGCTTTTGCTCCCTTTGCCCTGCCTTTTCCACGACCACTCATGTTGAAAAATCTTTTATTTGAAAAAATTTCAGTATGTTCTTCTGCTTGTCTTCGTGCATGGATGGAATGAGTAAACGGGTCTTACTTTCGATTTAAAACCTTTGTTGGATCGAAAATGCTGCTTCCTTATACGTCGTGTAAATGCAAATGACCATTGTTTCCATAAATGGCGGGCAAAATAATTAGAAAAGAAGCGCCAAATTGTCTTTAGAAGAGCCATAGGGTATTTTTCGTTATTTGCATATTTATGGCAGAATTTTTTCATAAACAAAAAAATACATTTGTTTACATTATTTGCTTTACTTTCTGTTTACTTTTGTTTTGCTGTTTTATTTTTTTTAACGATTTACTGGTCTCCCTGTGACAAATCTGGAACCTCTTTACCACAAAATTTCATTCATTCGTTGCTCCTTGAGCACAGAAATGGGCAAATTGTTTTTGCAGTTTGCTATGCGGTCACACAGGGATTTGCTGCAGGAGGCGCGAAGTACCACCTGGCCAAGGGGGCGTACGTGTCCTGTATTCATGGCTCTGGCCTCTGGGATTTCGATTCTATAATATATTTTCGGGTCTGAAAAATGTTTCGTCAAAAAATACAATTTTGGCTCCTAAAGATTTGAAATCTTATTTTTTTGGGCAAAAGATTAAGAAATAGTATATAAATGTTAACAAAAAGATGGCATATGCAGCAACGAATTGCATTATAAAATGCGCCACAGTGCTATATTTTTTGGTCTGCCTTTTTGTTACATTATATTTTTTGGTCAGATCAAGATTTCTACGGACATGCCCCTACCCCAGTCAGATGATACTTACCCTGGGAGTTTTGGGGGTATTTTTTCACATAATTTTAAGTTAATTCACATGTTCTAGTTCGAAGGTTCACTTTACTATATTTACGAATTTCGATGGAAATTAGATTACTAAATATCAATACTAAACGAATGATTTTTCAGAACCCCACGATAACATGCATCAAAACCAAGTCGCTAATAAAAAGCTAAACCCGACTTCATTTGTATTAGATTGTTATTTTTGCATTAAACTATTATTTTTTCTTTATATCAAAAACTTATTTTTGTGTTAAATCATAAAATTATTATTTTTCCGCAATTTCTTGTTATATATGTTTGCTGCACAGCAGAAAAATCACGGTGTATAAAAATTTAATACAAAAATAATAATCTAATGCAAAATAGGTCTAGTTTCCCTGTGAAGGTAAAAGAATTGGCATTTCATAAAATTTCATGAACTATAACAGTGAAAAATTGACGACCTGTGGTTTCTCAAGATCCGAGTCTCAGTCAGGTTTGAAAGCTTTTTATTTTCTAGTATCTCAGCATAGGTTTTTTTTAAAGGAGTCAACTGCGTACACTCTATTTTTTTTATATAAGAACACACTTTATAATAACATCGAGGCTCGAATTGTCAAAAAATAAGAATCTAGTAAGAACATGCTCAGCCTCAGAGCCAATATTTCCAAAAAATTCAATACCGTATTATGAAATTTTGCAGTCACACTTCTGCACTTAATTCACAAAATTTTGCACTTACTATTCAAAACAGGAATGTTCCTTAAGTACTGTAAAGGGTAGCAGAAAAAACTTAGATTAAATTAAAGAAGAAACATCTCAAATTCTGAGAAATTACAGCGAGCCTCGGCAAAATTTATCTTGTTCTTAACTAAAAGAATACAGTGGGCCTCAAGCCACAACGTCTTTGGAATATAAAACGTCAAAATTTAAAAATGAGTTCCAAAGAGCTATTACACACATATATGACTAAAAAACAAGCAATAACAAGTTCCATTGGGATGTCAATAAAGACGTTTGCGTGTCAATGCATGCGTGCAGTATTATTATTGTATAAAATTCGATAAAATTTTAAAAAGAGCTAATATAGTATAAGCGCACTACTATTCTCATGATATTAGAATTGGCATGCCATGTGCATACAATTTTACTCTATCTGTGTCCACGCGTCCATACAGTATAAATATTCATTTATTGTTGCGAATTTCGGTGATTGCTGATTATTTATAATCTTTGATGATAAAATATACTTCAAAAACAAAATACTCTTAATTTTCGAAGCAAGGGGGCTTATTTAAACTTTAAAAATACTTTCAAAAATTGATCGCAATTAGAAGCTGTTATAATTATGCATATAAAAATTATGTCTCTTCTAATTTATCATAAGTAATACGTAAAGTAAGGAGTAAGGTAAGGTATCAAGGTAAGGTAAAACACTCCGTGCATGATAAGAAAGCTAAAATTTTCAATGGTTCTATGGAACTGTTAATGATTCATAAATCGAACACAATGAATCGAGGGAAAAAGCCCCTCACCACCGCCATCTTTATCGGAGTTGTATATTCGAACTTCATTGTTCCCCTTTCTTTCCAGACGAGCTGTGCCACAAATATCGCATTTGTGTCATAGTCAGCCCGATTTTTCGCCAGAGATAAACTGATTTAGTGGTGATTGAGGATATATTTTGACCGAATCCCAAGTGATGCGAACTAATAAACAAAAATATGTATTATTTTGAATCCAGTCATCGTTTGAGACATGAACTGCTTTTTCTTTCTATAAAAGCAAAGAAATTTTGCTTAATAACAATCACCGAAGATTTACTCATGACAATCTAAAGTCCCATCTGGACTGATTATTTTTTTCTGGGTATCACTGGTGACAACATGGGCAATGTGAACTCTGAGTACTTCTCATCGATCAGAAGTTTCCCTTATAACGTTTATTTAAGGAAATTCTTCTAAACAAAAATCACAATTTGTTTTCATTTTATTGACAAATCTTCTTAATTTTTTAATTTAAATTGGAAAACACATGTCTGTAAGGGGCAACAAAAAGACTCTAAAACTCTGAAGCAATTTCGCTTAAAGATGATACGTTACTCTGAAATCAATTTAAGAGTTATTTCTACTGTTTTACATACGTAAAAAACAACATCTAATTTGCTTTATTTCCTTAAACTATATATATATTATAAGTAAATTTCTGATAAAAACTTCTTTGAATCTGTCTTAAAAGTCCTTAACAGCTGGCAAATTTGCTTCATTCCACTGTTTGTATTTCGCAGCTATATAAAAGAAAGACATTAAATGTATCATTAAATAAGAAAACATCGACTTTATAAACATATTCATGCAGTAAATGAGCAATGATACTTTGTAACTGGCCTTTCAGCTTGAAATAAACTTATTAGACCACACAATATTGCACTATCTTGCTAGAAATATCAATTGTAAGGCACTTAATATTCTTCATTTGTTAAATTAAGATTTTGCCAGCAAAGGAAATAACTAGACGATGTATTTGATAGTTAATTCGTGACATAAATTGTTTAAAACAAACATACAAGCATTCATAACATTCTTAATACCTCTAGTTTTTTTTAATTAAAATTAGAAGACTTTGCCTCCAAGGGCAAAAACTAGACCCTATAATTGAAAATTAATTCGTGACATAAGTCTTTCAAAACAAACATTCAACTCAAGCATTTATAAGATCTTACCTAGTATTCACTGATCTTTCTTTCTAATTTCCTTTTAGCTTTTGGCATAGCAGTAAATGTATCTGTAAAAATTCTTCGTCTTTCCTGAGGGGCCCAATCATCAACTTCAGATTTGGAGTCTGGTATCTGCTCAACTACGATGCTTGGAAATGCACCCTTTTTACCATTGAGAAAACCTTCCCACCATCCGTCATCTACACCATTATTGTCTTTGCTTGTCACTTTTATGACATCTCCCTCTTTGAACGACAACTCTTCATCCTCCATGGCCGAGTAGTCGTAAAGAGCCTTTGCATAAAACACTAATAAACAAAAAATGTCATTAACAAATGATTGGTTGTAGAAAGTCATGTCGTTAGCAAAATCACGAACGTCTGTTTTACGAACAGCTAAAGATAGATTATTAATAAATATATTAAACAGAAGAAGTCCCAGGACAGAGTCTTGAGAAACACCAACTTTGACTTCTTTTCAAACCAATGAAAAATTCATTTACTCCATTTATCCGGGCCAGTTTTGGCTTCTATACAGGCGTTTTCACGTTAACAGAGCTAAACTCAAACTAGCTCCGTTTTCGACCGTATCCAAACCTGCCTCTAAGCTCGGTATGGAACTACCAGTGCTCGTGTAAATGAAAGCTGCCCATTCACTCCTAAATTTTCTCTAAAACGTATCAGATCCAATCCCGTGCAAACGGGGCGATGGCAATCCACCGTAATTTTCCATCTTAGCTATAAGTCATAATGCTTATATCTAGGTGACATTCCCACATAAATAATGAAATTAAAACAGACGCTTCTTTCTCTATC
The DNA here is from genome assembly GCA_036873815.1 of Phacellophora camtschatica. Classification (NCBI taxonomy): domain Eukaryota; kingdom Metazoa; phylum Cnidaria; class Scyphozoa; order Semaeostomeae; family Ulmaridae; genus Phacellophora; species Phacellophora camtschatica. The sequence continues at coordinate 5,113 of JAYJMH010059227.1, read as the reverse complement.
TTGTTGTATAGCTGTGGAATTCTATAAAGTCATATAAAAACAATTTTAATGTACTGAAAAGAAGTTTCTAGAATCTACTTACGTCCTTCTGGTTCAACCGAATCCGCAACAACATCAAGTGCAGTGGTCTTTTTTCCAGAATTGGAAGCACTTGAAGTAGAACTGTTAGGTGAGCGGTTTGTACCTGTTTCTTTAGAGCATATCTCAATGTAGGCTTCTGGAAGATACCCGCAGTGGCCTGCCTTGTTGCGTCCCTGATGAAAATGAACAAATTGGCATTATGAGTACACAGCTAACTGGTGCTGTGAGTGATATGCAAAATGAGAATATGTAACTATGTAATTAACAAGCCAAATTAAAATAGTTTCACCATGTAGATATTCCTAAAGCAAGAAATATCACGGAGCTTCTCGGGCAATGGCACTCCTACCAAAAAACAACATAACTCCACAAGGTAAAACAATGAACAAAATAGATAAACTGTCTTTTAACCACTCAACAAATCTAGTTTTGCATAAGTTGCTATGATGCTCAGCAACAGACTTAAAATCATACCTTGCACCAACCATCGACATCTCTTTCTATTATTTCCAATTCTTCGTTTTCTGTTACTGATAATTCTTCTCTTGAAGCAGCCTAAAACGAGACATAATAATAAAAAAAACTGGAACATGAAGATTTTTTTATTTTAGTTAGGAAAACCTCCAAGACGTTTTGAGGTCCTGCGTACAAAATTTAAATCCTGAAATATAGGGAAAAAACGAATAGCAGACAAAAGGGAAATGAATAAACCAGGAAGAGGGAGAAATAAAAAAGGAAATTAAAAAAATTCCAATCCGATCTGTATCATGAATGAATGAAATAATTTTTTTTCATAGAATTACAAATATTTTATGTACAATAGTTTTGTTCTCTATACGACCCAAGTGAAGCGGGGCTTATCTATCCACGGGCCTCGCGGAAACTGGATTGTATGAAAATATGATTTTACTCACCCGAATGTTGCGTGCTTCTCCTGCAGTCCTTTATGCCCTCAAACAAACAACCAACAACAACATTCTGCCTCCGAATCTAACTCAAAGAAAAATTCCCCTGCAGAGACGAGATAAAAAAGGAAAAGAAAAATGGACTGGGTATGACATGAGAGCCGTGCCTTCGACCTATGCGCGATACCTTGTAAATTCCATATATAAGGAGGTCAGCCATGGGTGAAACAAAACTCAGCCATTGTGAATTTTCGTTTGAGTTGAATAGGGAGGCGGAATGCTGTTGCCGGCCTAAAAAACTGAAAGAGAAGCAAACATTATTTTGTTGCCAGCTTATTCGTATTCGATTCAAAACTTGAGAGCCAAAAGGACTGAAGGAGAGGCACAGAATATATATAAGTGAGTAAAATCATGCTTTCGCACAATCCAGTGTCCGCGAGGTCCCTAATCTAACTTGGGCAGCTTAAAACAATACAACAGAAGAATTAGACTATTAACAACTGAATTTAATGCAAGTAACCAACGATAAAAGTATATTATGAAAAATTACATAATCTAAATTCAATAAATTTTGAACTATGTAATGAATTTCTAATGAATCATTACCAATACGTGAACAGCATATGTATTAGGTTTTGAAATGTTTTTCAAACGTTTATGTCTATTATATTCTGAAATAAGTTTTACTTTTGATGGGTGTCATATGATTTTATAAATATAATTTAAGAACACGTCACAGACATATAATTTCGAAATAAATCACTGAACTAAATAAGAGTGCACAAGACAAGTGGTAGCAAAATACAACATATGTATACCTGAAATGAATACAGAGCAACAGCAAGTTGCAATTTATGACTGTGTGTCGATGATATAGACCTTTGGTCATCTGAGAAATCCTCATCCATAGCGTCATCATCTTCCCAATCAACAAGATCATCCTCAAAGTCACTTTCAAAATTTTCTAAAAAGTAAAAAAACAACAAAAAAATTTAGACCTGCAAAATCCCACTCCCCATATATTTACATCAGTGCCCTAAAGACCCATTCGTCCTGTGTGCCCCGAATGAAATTTAAAACAGCTGCAAGCAATCGCGATTTTGGTGATAAAATTTTGCCAGCCCAGCACAGCTACAGTCATAACTGCTGTTAAATTCAGTCTCTTTCCAGGGAAAAAGCTTTCTTTGTCCGTAACTGTATGCAGCTTCTCTTCTTTGCTTCGGTGTCCAAATTAAACTTTCATTAATCATTAATTAATCCTATTAATGGCATAGAATTAAAGATGTGAAACAAAATTAATGAAAGGTATAATTAATGAAGCAGAGACAAAGAACTGTGAAGCAAAGCTATATAATTAATTTTCAAAAATTCAACTGGGAAAAAGAAACCAAACGATATATGAAACAAATTTAGGTGGAGGAGACATAGCACGGAAATGATAAAACAGGTTTTAACAGAAGAAAAATAATTTCATGAGAGGAAGGAGAAACAAGAGATCGATAAAACAATTTTTAACTAAGAATAAAAAAACAAGGAGCTGAGAGATTAAATTTACGTTGGAAAATAAAAAAGAATTAGAGGAATAACAGCTGGAAAGAGTTTCAGGTTGAGAGTAAAAACAAAGAACAGGCAAAACAGGTTTCAGATGAAAGTTAGAAAATGAGGAATTGATAAGATGCAAAAAGTTTCAGCTGAAAAGGAAAAAACAAATAATTCATCAAGGTTGAGAGGGAGCAGAAAAAAGTTGTTTATTGTTTGTTAGGCCTTGTTAAACCTGTCGAGCATTTCAACGAATATTGAATTTGGAAAAATTTCCAAATGAGAAACAAAAAGCAGTTGCAGCTATTGTACGTATGTTCGCAAGCTTAAATGCAAATAAAATATAATTGTTTGATGAAATGTTCGGCAGGGTGTTCAAACGCATCTAACATCTCACCGAACATTGAGAAAAATGGGAAAGTTCGGTGATGTTTTTGAAGTGCATCAAATAACGTCCAACATCCTACAACTTGTTTTTAATCATTGAAGAATGTGGTTAAACGCACCGAATGCCGGGTGGCTAAAAAAATTTAAACGTTAGCAATTCTGTTTTTTTATATATATTAAGAGGGTTCAATTTATAGTTTGATACCTTGTTTACCATAATCTACCCAATAATCACTGGGTTATACTCAATGAAACCAACTGCTGCTGCAATCTGCTGAAAATAATACATTATGGTCTTGAGGAATCCATTAACGTTGGCTTTCTTTTAGTGTGGCTCAGGGAGTACTTGATAGATTTTTGCAAACAAGGTATGAAGCTTACGTTGAAGTCTTTCACATCAACGTCAAGCAAAATCAAAATTATCAAAACTAAAGCTCATTTTTAGCAGTTTCTCAAACGTGGGGAATGTATTTCGGCACACTTTTTGTTGACGGATTTCTGGTAGCAATATAAGAAATATCTTACATAAAAATTATTCACATGGAATCTCAAACAGAAATTTGAAAAATTATCATGGTTCTTTCAGGACTAATATTTTTGAAGAGCTTTTTATTTCAAAATATTCAACAAAACAAAAGAGTAAACAGAAACAAAAATTAAACAAAATAAAGAAAGCTGTCAAAAAGTTTGTCAAATACTAAATGACTTTCGTATTTTAAATGCCAAATGACTTGTAAATAGGAAAGTTTTCTTAAACGTTTTATTTAAAACGTTTTCCTATATTTGAAAATATAAGCGTATGGCAAACTTGAAGAATAAATATTCGCCAACACTAATTAAAAAAATAAGCAGACATACCATCTTGTTCGTTCATATTGTCTTCGCCTTCACCATTTCCAGCACTTGCACTTTGAAGCCACTCGTCTACATCAACTTTAAAAAAAATGGGCAGCATAAATTCACAATGACCATTGATAAAATGATCATTCACAAGGTGTTCAATGTTGTTATACTGTCCAAGCCTTTCACCCCGGGAAGGGCCATATGGCCCATTGACAAGCAACGCAAAACGTCATGTTTTCAGGAGGTAAATGCGGGCAAAACTTTAAATCGATTTCAGATATTTTACCGTGAGTTTATTTTACAAATTATGTTGATTACGCATGCAATTCTTCAGCTCACTGTTAATGTTTGCATAGGAAAATTCGAAATAAATATGATGAAAAAACAATTGCAAGATAACCGCTTGACATGGGAAGAGGCAAGAAACCTAGGTAATGATCATAAAAGACGGACAATTTTTTTAATAGGGTGGCAGAGTGATGGCATCGTGAGGTCTATTTTCGGGGTTTCTGGGGTTTCTGGGCTTGGGCCGTGTTGTCTGAGAGCAATGTGATGGTGTTTTCTCTTCTTCCGCTGTTCGGGCTTATGGCTCAGGGCACGTATTTTTGCGATGACATCGCTATTGCCACTCTATTCGGTGTAATTTTCAAATAACGTTGTTTGTTTGCAGTTTAAGAAAAATGCAGTTTTACACGATGAACCATTTCCGTGAAAATGTCTTAACAAACATTTCACCCTGTAAAAAAATTATGAAAACGATTCTTTTGTTTGGCCACAACAGTGCGAGATTGAAATCGCTCGCTTTTACCCGTGTGTCCCGCGCACCTAATCTAGGGCGTGTTCTGTAAAGCCAACTATTTTTTCGGTAGCCTTGTTTTTTCGGAATTCGTGTTCTTAATGGTCAATTTTCTAAAAATGTTAGGTTTGGAAGCTCTCCAAACACCTTTTGCTCCTGAAATCAGAAGGTTTCGGAGTATTCAAAGTTGCTAGGAAATTTACCACTGTCACCAAGAAACACGCCAACTTTTGTGGCCTGGGGACGATAGTTTGAAAATAAATTTTGGATTTTCAGAATTCTTGTTGTTTTAAATTTTTGGATTCGGCTTCTCGGAAACCTACCGTTTTCAGGATTTAGGTTTGGAACAGACCACGATAAATGCCGGGAACGTGGGAACCAGGTTCCCAGGCACTTTTTACTGCTGTCAGGTATCAGCAGGCACATTATGTGGAAAATAGCTTTTTCTGTAGTCAGACATTCTGTGTCTGCACGAAAGAAATTTGAAGCAAAGACACGAGTACGTACATCGCCAAAGAAAACAATTAGTCGAGTAAGACTGAATACAGGATACTTTTACTCC
>JAYJMH010059216.1:0-12461 GCA_036873815.1 Phacellophora camtschatica | reverse complement strand
AGAAAACAAAATATTGCAAGAAACATGGTAGGCTAAAACTTAGTAACTAAAAAACTCCCTTCGATGATCAACTCAAATCAATGACGATGTAACTTTTATTAAAAACTGAAACATAATCCGAAACACTTTTGGCGAAGGAGAAATAATTAATTGGCAAATGGTTTCAAGGTATGACATTAATGTCCTTTCTTGTGGGTACAATGATATCTTGTAATCAAGATCGCTTAGCCTCCGGGAAATCATTCAACTATGGTGTTGACAATGCTTTCCGGACGTCTAAACCATCTTTAGGAGGTATATACATTCAGTGAAATTATTCAGTGAAATTACTAGCTTTTTCAATGTTGCTTACAACAAAAACGTTTCAATTGAAAATAAAACGTTTCTAGTACACCTTAATATTTGGGTACGGGTATGTGCCACCGATATGGATGGGTTTAATGGCAGTAAATTTTCTAAACATGAGTATAATTTTTAGAATAAATGCTCTGATCTTGGGTTAGATATGAAAATTGTCCTTACGTTGGGCGTTTTTGAATGAAACACAACCTTAACGTTGGGCATACACAAACATTTGAACATTTAAAGATGGGTGAGTTTATAAAATCTCAGCGGGCAGACTCCCGTCCGACAGCCACACTCAGCGGTTTTTTGGTTATATAGACCATTAAAAAATGCCAGTGTTCACCAACATCATGGAGCATCGTGGACACCTCTCGTTTGATTTCGTTTCCTCGTTATGTTTTGTAGTTTGTTTCCCTGTTTTAATATATTTTCTTACCTTGTTTCATCAAATGACGAAAGAGGGAAACAGATTACAAAACATACCGAAAAAACCAAATCCAAAGAAGGTTCGGTGTTCAATGCTAACAATCTCATTATCACAAACCCAAGAGTCACACTTTATGGCAATTTTTAATCTCTGAAATCTGATTGGTGCACGCCAAAACGACGAAAAATGTCTTCAAGATCCAGAATTTTAAGCATAGCGATTAAAAGTAAGGAAAAAATTACGGTCTCAATGTTGAAGGTTGACGAAAAGAAAGAAAAGTTATATGTGCAACACACAAATCATCCAAATTTTCAATTGTTTAAAGTAAATCAAAATGTAAGCTCGGACGAAGGTTGATCACTTAACAAAAGGCTCTTTTTTAGTCTGAAATATATACATAAACAAACTTTTAAGTATTCATAAAGATGGGAACTTATCGCAGATTTTGAAAGACCACTACATAAAATTGATACTAAATTGGCACACAATTAGCTCACAAATTACCGACTACCCGTTCGCTCAAACATTCGCTATTTCGATATTCAATTTTTTCGTTTTTACTGTAGCTTACAACTGTATTTCTTAAACTATCTCGAACAAAATTCTGTTCCCCGTAGGAGTTTCAAACAGTCGATGTCCACTGTATTGGTCTTTCATACTTATATGTTTAAAGTAGTTTGTCGGGAATTTTTATCTGTACGAACTAGATAACAGTACCGGTTTTTTCAATTTACTATAAAAAGAATAAACTTAGAGCAACTCTAAAACAGCCTGATAACTAGCAACGATTTCAGACATCATTAATGGTGAACGCAAATTTAGCTGCGGAAATATGGAAATTTTTCCACTTGTTTGAAGTGCAAGAATTTAATGATTCTTTTAATTTTGCACAGTTCACAATTTGAAGGAACGTCTTCCCTTGGACAGTTTTGGTAGGAACAACTCACAGTCAATGACATTTTCGCAATGATTTTGCAGGAGGCAGTCGATGACACTTTCAATGCTAATTTTAGGCCTTTGTTTGTCTGAAAACACAAGAATTGAAAAAGAGCAGTTCTGAAAGGATGCAAGGCCTAAAAACTCTTCAATGACGATCTGTTCTCTTTTGTTTTTTTTTACTGTCGACTGTTAACAATATCTCCGCTCACACAAATGCATTTTGCCTAAACAAAGTATCAAATAGTTCGCTAGTTATCAAGTTTTCTATCGAAGGTAATCAAAAACAGCTTTGTTTTAAAATATTTAAAATAAAATTGAAAACCAATGTAAATATTTTGGTGACAACCGGTATGTGTATGTACCGAGTGAAATTACCATGCAACTGAACATGATTTGCAGAGTTTGAGACTAGCTCTTTTACAAAGCTCCCAATATTGGTTAATTAGTTTTATTGTCTTTTAGTTACATTAATTTAATTATGTGGATAAGTTTTGTATCAAATATCCAAAAGGAATAGACTAACAACTGGCTTTAAGGTCACATAAAGGTTTGATTAAACACGAGCGAATCCTCATAAAACACTGCACTATAGTTAAAAAAGGAGACAGCCGCGGTTGCTAGTTTTTCCAAAAATACTATTCGAAATTCAGTTAAAAAAAATCTTGTTAGTTAACAGTGAAGAGAAAAAGATTAAAGGCTCTATTTTTGGAAGAAAAAAAAACTAAACCTAAATTAGGGGCTCGGGTTATTTTTGATCGATAAAGAACGTTTTCATGATATTGAATAAAATAATCATGCTCTTTGAAACATTGCACATTACTTTATTAGATACAATACACATGCGTACGTCCTGAAAGTGACACAAATTTTAAGCCATTTTTTAAATCTGCAATTTCAATGATCTAATTTATTGTCAAATTACGTAGAATATGAATCCACGGAAACTGAACCAATTAATAATTCTACACACTATTTTTATATTTTTAAGTTTATCGGCTGTCTACTGGGTTTTATAACTAGTTAACAAGTTAAGCGCTCCAGGTGATTATTTATAATATTATATAATATTTGAGTTAAACGTTAATATTTTAAAATTGTTACACGATTTTTATTTATTAGTTACCAAGTAGAATGCTCCATGACTGCTTTTGAATATGCCAAATATAGACGATAATATTTTTTAATGGTTGAATTAACCATCGAAATGCTATTTTAAATTAGTTCCATTAGAATTGCTGAATTTACAAACTCTGAAATGTACGATTAGGAAAAAGCCAGAGCCGAAGAGAATGATAGTTTAACAACATTTATCATTACATTTAACTACCAATGTTTTGATGCAGCAATCGATAATTTCGCTAAAGATGGCGGAAGGGATATTATGACCAAGATGCAATGCGTTCGACTATTGAATAACAATAGAATATAGAGGGCTTTGCATGTTGGTCATGATACAATTCGTTGTGGCCTCTGGTTTTGGCCTGAACGCTAATTTCAACTTAAAAGTTAGTTTATTCAGCAACCACTGCACTAAAATAATTGAAAGTAAAATATTCAAGTTCAATTCAACCTTTAAAAATATTATAGATTATATTTCAGATTGATCACACCTGGATAGCTCAACTTTGTAGCAAGTTATAAAACTCGGTAGGCACCCGATAAACGTAAACATTTAAATAGAGTGTATAGAAATACTATTTGGTTCAGTTTTCGTGGATTCATATCCTCCAATCAATTAGATCATTCAACTTGAAAATTTACAAATTGCTAAAACATTTGTGTCACTTTCAAGACGAATATCTGTGTATTGTATATAAAAAAGTAATGTGCAATGTTTTTAATTCACTATTGTTAAAACGTGCTTTATCGATCAAAAGTAACATGAGCTCCTAAACCTATGTTTAATTTTCGTGTTTCCAAAAATAGTGCCTTTAATCCCTATCTCTTCGCTGCTATTTAACAAGATTTTTAAACTAATTTTAAAATAGCATTTTGGGTAAGACTAGTGACCGCTGCTGTCTTCATTTTATAACTACAATGCAGCGTTTCATGAGGAATTGCTCGTGTTTAATCAAACCTTGGTGTTACATTAAAGCCAGTTATTAATCTATAGCTTTTGGATATTTGATACAAAACTTATCCACATAATCAAATTAATCTAGCTATAAATACGCCAGAAACTATTTCAAACCATAAAAATGATTAACCAATATTGGGAGCTTTTTAAAAGAGTTAGTCTGAAACTCTGCAAATCATATTCAGTTGTATGGTAATTTCCCTCAGTTCATACACACACCGGGTGTCGCGAAAAAGTTTACATTAGTTTTCAACTATACTGCAAACACTTGAGTACAAAGCTCTATGTAATTGCCTGCAATAGGAAATTTGATAACTAGCGAACTATTTGAGACTTCATTTAGAGGAAATGCAGGTGTATTATATTGCGATAGTCGACAGTTTGAAAAAAAAAACAAAAGAGAACAGGTCGTAATTGTTTTTAGGCCATACATCCTTTCAGAACTGCTCCAATTCAATTTTGTGCTATCAGACAAACAAAGGCCTAATATTATCATTGAAAATGACATCGACTGCCTCCTCCAAAATTATTGTGAAAGTGTCATTGACTGTGAGTTGTTCCTATCAAAAATGTCAAGGTGAAGATTTTCCTCAAATTGTGAATTGTGCCAAATTCAAAGGATTATTGAATTCTTGCAGTTCAAACAAACGGAAAGATTCATACTTCTAAATTTGCGTTTACCATCAATGATGTCTGAGCTTGTTGTTAGTTATCAAATCAGACTATTTATAATCTTGAAATTGTTCGTTAGTCACCAGTCTGTCTGCTGCTAGTAATCAAAATGAATTTCATATTCTGACATTTGCAATAAAATTATAAACTAATGTCAGGTCTTTTGGGACAAACACAATGGTACTATAATCTAGTTAATACAGTTAAACATTTGCGAGAAATTACTTTAAACATATGCATGAAAGATAAACACAGCAGACATCCACTGCTTCAAGCTCGCACAGGGAACAAAAGTTTGTTCGAGGTAGCAACAGTTTAAAAAAACAAGCTGAAACTACAGTAAAAACCAGAAAGGGGAAAGATTGCCTGAGCTTACGGCGTCGGTAATCTATGAGCTAATTGTGTGGCAATTTTGATTCAATTTTGATTCAAAAAAACATCTATAGTTTATAAGGAGAAGCTTTATATGAGCCGAAGAAACTATGAGAATCTTGCTTACAATTATTACATTCCTCCAGAGTCCAGAACGGTGATCAACCATTCTCCTAGCGTAAAGTTTGATGAAAATGCTCCACCTCCAAGGTTCGCATCCACAACATTAAGCAAAATTTCCCACTTCCCCCATTAACATCCATCAAGTTAAGCAAAATGACGCACCTCCAATGTTCGCATCCACCACATTAGTCGTATAGGTTCACTGACGTCTGTACATAATCATAATTCTTGTATAGTAAATTGATAGTCTGGCATGACGCTTTTAAGACTAATATAATAACATAATGTTTGGCATATCTAAACAGCGTAGTTTTCTGTTCATGCAAATTTCTTCTAAAAAATGTCTTATTTAAAAGCAAATGGGATATAATTAAATTTTCACTATATCCCAAAAATATACCCAAAATAAAATAAATTAATGAAACGAAATAAATTACAGAGTTCATGATAAATGAGTGTCAAGGTTACGTTAAAGGCTGGTTTCGATATGAACGCAACTGCCGTCACATCGCCGGCGTCAACCGAACTTTCATTCCCAGCTATCATGCTAACGGTGCCGCCGGCTGCTGAAGAAAAAGTGTTTCCATATGCCGGTAGTGCCACTAAAATCGCAAAGGTTGCAGGGCCATAAACCAGTGCGCGCATAACAATGACGCAAAATTGCTGCTATGAATGGAAGGCTTCTTTTTCGATCGTAGATTTTTTTGCTTCTTGGCTATATGAAAATAAATAAAGAAATTGGAAAAAAGTGAAGCGAAAGCACAAGTTTTGGGTGTGACCAATTTATCGTGCACGAGGTGTTCATGATCAGCTTCATACGCTTTATCAAGAGCTTTAACTCGGCGATAGAGATGTTTTTAAAGGTTGGTAAAAATGGTTCTTTTTCTAAAACTGTGCAAATGTTTTTCCATTTATTCAATTACTCACTGGGTTTAGCAGTTTTTTGTTTGCTTTCAGTTTCACATTTCACAAGGTATATATACCCAATCAAATTAATACAATACAAAAACAGAACATAGAGCATAAAATGTGTAATTACAATATATTATAGTTTATATACGTATATATATATGATCGTTTATGGATTGGAAATCGAGGAATTGTTTTGAGAAGGAGCGCGCTTTCAATAGTATAGCTAAATAATAAGTGAGTAACTTTTAATTTTGAAAATTCAAGTATAAATTTTTTAATTGAATAAAATTAACTTAGAAAAGAAGTTACTTATCATACAAAACTGAAAAATCAATTAATGGCTCATAGTCTTGAACATTTATTAATCATTTATTAATTAATGTCAACTTTTAAATCCTTTCAGTGCTTTTTTATTATATATTTAATAAAACTGTTGTTTGGAGCCCATAGAAATGGTGACCATTCGCTCTAATTTTGGTTGGTTAGAAAAAAATACATGAGAACTAAAACACAATTGAATGATCGCCGGCATCGCCGACAAGTGTTAAAGTTCAACTTTCTAGCGATAATTGCGGCACCACCGGAAAAAGTGTTTCCATTAAAGTTTTAGTGCCGGAGGTGCCGTTAGTATGGCATCTGGGAATGGAAGCTGGTTTGACGCCGGCAGTGCATCATATAGAAACCAGGCTTAAAAATCACAGTTAGTCTTAGTGTATTGCCGAGAATGACATGCCAAATACAAAGCAACACAAGGATTTAAAACGTTCCAAACAAAACCCGGACACCAAAACCCATGCAAAGGCATATAAAGTAATAATTTTGATAAAGAAAAATATTTATACAGCTATTTCTGTTTTATTATGGCCTGCCTAAAATCACCGAGGTCATAAGAGAAAGGCGATTCAAGCTGGCGGGGCATTCCTTTTTTGTGAGGGCAACACTCCAGCCTCAAATCTTGTTTTTTTGGAGCCATACACGGAAAGACGAGCAAGAGCAAATTAGCAAAACGACACCTGCTATAGCTGGAATGTGATGTGATGCTTTTCAAGTCATATTTGAAGTGACAAAAACTTACCACCTGATCTGGACTTGCCACATGAATCTTTCACGATAGCTTTGGCGTTAGGCAATGGTGACTCGTTTATGAAATCTGAAATAAATTTAGTAACACAGCTGTTTAAATTTCACACAAATCTTTAAAAAGAGTCTTTTATTTTGCTCAAAGTAAAACATGCTATTGAGAATTATGGCGGTTAAAAAATATTTTGATAAAGAAAGCATGGCGGTGATGTGTTAATGCATGATTTGGAAGAATAAATATAATTTGTATCACATCAGTAAGTGGAGACGCTTGTAAGCCAATTTTGGCTTCAAATCTTTAATGAACAAAAATCTTTCTATTGTTTATTTTTCTATATATACAAACAACGTCTTTTATTTCATTTAGCTTGAAAATGATGTTAAGATGACATCGAAACTTCGCTCATTATTATCGTTAATATTTATAATTATATATCAATATTACTAAAAATATTAAATAAAATAGATCCTAGCAAAAAATATTTAAAAAAAAATTTATAAATGATTGTAAGCGAACTATATGTTCGGAGAAGAGCACTAAAAATATGTAAAAATTCTAAGCATTGATACAAAATAAATTATATCTTTTAAGTTATTCTTTCAACAACTACTTAAAAACACACTGTCGCGAAGCTGATAGGGTAAATAAAATAATGAAACTATCACAAATTAGGCAAGCTTTGGTTATTTCGATGGACATCAAGATGCATGACTTAATAACAATCTGACTTTTTTTGTTCGAGGAATAAAGAATGATTTTGAAGCAAAAAGGTTTGATAATTATCAAACAGTATTTATTTTGTGAATGATTTCATTCTGACATCTAGCCAATAACATCAACAATTGTATGCCTTTAAATCGCGAGTGCTTAGTTAATATGTATAGTATATATATACAATATCATATTGGATAATTTTGCATGATCATTGTAATTTCATATAATCTTACATATTTACAATAACTCGAGTCGTTTTGGAAACACAAAACAATTAGCTGCCACTTAATTCTCGTTTGGCTAATTAATTTTTAATTGCACAATATTTCTTTACCAATTTTTAGATTAAGGCATGAGGAAGAATTACGATCGTTTTTTGGACAATCATATTACTGGAATTAATATTTTAAAGTATAGGGTATATGGCTTTTCAATGGGTAGTGTTAAAAACCGCCAAATTTCATCATTTCCCTAATCTAGGTAAATAATTTTTTATCACTGTCTGGTAACCAGGGTATCCCATCACTAGCAAGCAAAATATCTCGACTCGTGTAATGTAGACAGGCCCTAAATGGAATAAATACAACATTTGTGTAAAATCATAGACAACAAAATCAGGGTTATAAAGAAGACTTCAAGACCGTGGGGCAAACCGACCAGGCCATTAACTCTCTGTAAGAGCGAGGGTTCGGAACAAGTTGTCGGAACTTTTAACTACAAAACCGACAGCCGACTCAGCTTTCTATCCTTTTGATGTCGGTAAATGAGTACCAATTCAACTGGGGTAAGAAGTTATCAAACCATGGATGGAAAGGAGTGGCAAACTCGCTTGTAGATTGCAGAAAGTACATTGAAAAATTTCTGACATCGCTCAAACCCCACTGAAACATTTCTTCTATGATTTTTGATACACTTGGTAGACCGTCAAACAAGCTATCAAAACATAGGTAACGATATAATATCAGTAATTTATACAATCAAATGATGTTAAACTCATTAACATCATAAAAATGTTAAGATAAATACAAAAAATCAACTTACCAACAGTTTTTGAATCTGGTTTTTCAAATAAAGCTTCGGGCGAAGAATTTGGAATTTTTCCGAACGAATCTACAAGTCAAAAACAACATATACAAGGAACTTTAACAACAACATTTGTAATCATGAAAAGCCATCACATATTGTAGTCTACGTTTTGTCAACTTAAACGACGCACGAACACGAATAACTTAACAATGGCTTGACTTAAAAATGGCTTGACTTTCAATTGTTTTCAACTTTCAAACCGTTTCCTGAAGATTGTTTAGAAGTAATAGAAACTTCTCATTTTTCGATGGTTTGACAAAGTACAATACTATTGGCTAAAATCTCAAAATCTAAGTTGGCCTTTCGAACATAGTTTTGAATACTAATTCCATCTGGTTGTTTTATGGGCTTTAAAGAAAGACTTCTAAACATCTAAACAATGTTTGATCGACCAAGTATACTACAGTAAAGTTCCACCAAAAACAAGTTTATAAGTAGAGTGTAAAATTTGGACAGAGCAATGGCAAACCAATAAGTTAAAAAGATAGGGAGGACAATAACCTAAGGTTGAAAAACAAGTTTCTTGAAGGTGGAGCTTTCTGTGTGTACATGGTACTACGTATACTTCTGTACATACAAAAATCGAACAAACAGGCCAACCACGTTTATGCCTAGCATACGTGTTTATGCCTAGCATACGTGTTTATGCCAGGATTGCGCCAAATTCAAAATTTCTAACACTTCACGGAACAAGCACAGGTGCACAATTAAAAGCTTTCAAGAGTTCCATGCAGAGTTAAAATTGGTTTCTTTTCTTTTACTAGATACTTGCACAATTTGTCAATAAATCCCCTTATTCGTAAAGCTAAAATAATCTACTTTATATTAACCATTATTGCAACAAAATATTCAAAAAAATATGTGAGACTAACATCAAATTGTGCTCAAAGAAAGTCCGAGGAGTAAATGTTTGAAAAGCAAGGTTATGGGCTTATCACAAAGTCATACGTAACTGCGATTAGCTGGTCAAAAATTATAACTATACCCGCCATGTTGTTTATTCCCTTATAGAGTTGACCATCAATTATGTTTATCAAATGCACACTTTATAAAATTTCCCGTTTCCCATTATTACAATTAATCATAACTAATTTTTAAACTATGTAAGAAACATTAAGTAGTCTTTTTGTCTGAGCATTTCTACACATGTACTTGAAGGCCAATTTTTAGGCAGTGGCACAAGGTTTTTCAATGAGCAAATAGAAATTGTAAATTTCATTACTACTGACATATTCATAATAAAAATTAGCAGCAAATAAATTATCTATATAAACTGCGTGGTAAATGAAATCCTCATAGATGTCAAAATTATGTTAGTTTTCCGTAAAGAGTGGCGCAACAATATTCAAAATTACTCTGGAAATTTAAGAAATAAACATACATATTAAAAAAATTATAAAAGTAGTGATACTACTGGTGCTGGTTCCTTACCATGTGCTGGTTTTGTATCCGAGTAATGATGCTTCAATAAGTAACAAAGTGTTATGATAACTTCTTCGTCTCCCTTTGCAATATCTATGTCGTGATTAAAAACAGTTAATACCCCATATTTCTATTTAGCCTTGCTTCATTTATTTAACGTGGTGGATTCATAATAAAGCAATTTATTCACACTCATAGCACATTGAAACATGTAATTACTTCTCAAAATTTTCGACGTCTCGTCAGTCAGTAATTGTATTAAATTTTTTATTCACTGATGAGGCTGTTGATGGGCCGCGAGAATTTTGAGAATTTAATATATATATCATATTTTATATATGAAACTACCACGCTATAACTTGTCATATAACAGGATAAACTAAAGTCGTTAGCAGTTCTTGCTAGCAGAAAAAAGTTAATTTATTAAATTTAATAAAAACTTTTTAATCTCTTTTAAGAAATTAACTTGATTACCAAAATTGATTGATTACCAAAATTGAAAATTGTTACAGTATAAGAAAAAAAAATTTAATCTTCCCAAACTCGGCATGAAGTGCCATTTAACTAAATAATTATGAAACAGATTATCATGAAATAAATGATGAAAGAAGAATTAATATATTCAACGTTTTACCGAAAAGAAATTCGAAACGAAAAAAGGCGGTTGTTACCTCTTGTACCGATTTATATAATACACCGTAATACGAAATAGTAGTTTATTCAGTCAAAAAAGTTACCCACCATGTGCAAATATTCCAGGGCATTCCAACCCATCATCTTTTAATACCTCCAGTGCCATTTCAATATTTCCAATTCTCTCTGATAATGCATGTGGGGTCTTGTATAAAACAGGCACCTTCCTGCATGCTACAAACAAAAAAGTAAAAGTAACAGTGTGAAGAGTATCTTTAATAAATTTGTGTTAAATAACCAAAAAAAATATAAAACAATCGTTGTTTCCTACGACATGTTCAAATCGTCAAAGGTTGCTAATATAATTGTAATTCCTTTCCTTTGTCATTCAATTAACATTCATACACTCAATTCTCTCCTTCGTAATTCCAGAGACAGTAATTTTCCTCTTTCGACAAAAACTGTTATCTTCATTGCTTGGGTCGTTCTTCGAAATTCCATTTCTCTCCATTAAAACACAAAAGAAATGTATTCCAATTAAAACATCTGATTTGATAGAATTCTGTATCTAATATTGTGAAGCATTAGGTCTTTAGCTTTTTTAGTTTCTGAACTCAATTCGTAGTTGCAATGAAATCCCGAACCGGTAAGACCAAGCCATGCTCCGTTCGGTTCGGTTCCGTTCCGACTGACGAGCAAACGTAATTATCAAGTTGTAATCTCTATAATATCTGTAATCTCTATATGAACAATGTAGTCTTTGATAAGAGTGCAGAAAAAATTATGACTAAAAACATTTTCCAACAATATTGCAACTACTTGAAATAGTTAATGATGACACAACAAAGCATTTTAATACTTGTAATAAAATGTTATACTCACTGAGAATCTCTGCTAATTTAAGAATCACAACACCATTGCAGAAATCTCCAATGAGGCTATCCACTTTATGTAAAGTCCATGATTTCCTGAATATACCATTGGTCCAGTTTGTAACCTCCTGTGTAAAAAACGTCCACATGATATGAAAACGGTGAGATTAAACTTTATAAGCAAAATAAAGAGGAATGTTTGGTGTAAAAATAATCAATTAAAATATTTGGCTGTATACTACAACATATTAAAAAACTATTTCATATATTGGTTAATAGTCTGATTTCCTACCATACAGTAAAATCTCCTTGAGTTATAAATTTTGAAATGAAAATCTCTTCCACAGAACAAAACAGACGTCTAAATGTGAAAAATCCGGAGTCAAAAGATAAATGGCGGAAAGCGCAGTGCACATTATTAGGTCAATCAAAGATATGATTTACCAGCAAGCAAAAGGCAAAAATTAAGTTGTATATGCATTTTTGAAAGCATAATTGTCATTCATTTAAGGAACCTTGTATGCTTCCTTCCACCCATTATTAAATATTAGGAAAAAAGAAAGCAGCAAAATGAGTTATATATAGCTAATACGCTAGAATGATAATTAGGCGAAAAAAAGTTACACAAACGAATTAATCATGTTTCTATCCAAATTACCTTAAAATATTTAAGTCAAGAACCAAGGTAAAATAAGCAAAACAAGAACGTTTTTTTTTTCTCGCGAATTATAATAATCAGAGATCTTGCTTACAAATTTAAAAGATGACGGCCGACAGAAGCACACA
>JAYJMH010059205.1:0-12466 GCA_036873815.1 Phacellophora camtschatica | reverse complement strand
CCCCCCCCCCCCCCCCCCCCCCCCCCCCCCCCCCCCCCCCCCCCCCCCCCCCCCCCCCCCCCCCCCCAGTCGAAGGTTAATCCGCTTTTCCCAAGTACATGTAATTTTTTGAACTTTCGTTAATTGTAATCATATAGTAATTTTGAAAAAAATCTATTCCCAAGGCAAGAAAAATCGTTTTTCAATCAGTCATATTAATGTCAGATTAAATGTCAATCAAATTTTTCGTAAAGATCCACTCACTTAATAAACACACAGTGATTTTTCTATTCCACCAGGGTTAAAAAATGCGTCTTTCACTTGGGGGAATTATGACCCTCTTAGTTTTTCAGCAACCAACAGAGTGATTAAGATGAAACTTGGTATTGAGCATTACCAACCCTTAATACATCTAATTAGATAATCAGGTAATAATTAGTCATGTCACTGGTTGCTAGGCAACAGGTTTTCTGACAGGTAGGAAACACTATTGTTTGTATATGAAACAAAAGTTTTGTCTTATATTTAAATAACATCGAAGGATTTTCAGTTTGTGGTTTAAGGTTTAAGAAACAAATTTATATCTTTTTGAAAGAACATAATTTTAACAAATTTCATTAACGTTCATTCGCACAATGATGTCATCAAAATGTATGACATCACAGACATTAAAAATTGTAATGTAAACAAAAACAAATAAATTATATATCAAATGAAAGGCAGTAAAGAGATTAATCTAATGGTACCAATTAGACTACTAAGGGAGTAAATGTCAAAACTATGGCTGATAATATGTTTTCTGATAATACTAAGCTGGACCACTATTTATACCAATCTTTTTGATTGTACAGCGTTATCCAGGATAAATAATTATATACATACATACACATTTTGTGACCTCTCTCCAAGTATGGGCATTTCCTGGTCATGTGACAAATGAAATTGCAGTTAAATTTTTAAAATTTTGAATCAAATTTTAGTAAAATGCCAAGAGTGACAATATTTCATCATTAGTGAAACAGGAGATAAATCTATATACAGGTAGGGAGTCATAATCCCCCAGGTGTATAGTTAATAGTATAGTGTTAAATTCATATTTAGCAACTTACTATGCCCACCAAAAATGTCTACTTGTAGATTTAATCATAGGAATTTTGGTAGGCAGGTCTTTACTCTTTTGTTTTAATGTTCATCAAACTGACATTTTTTGCAGACTCGTTCAACATCAGCTATTTTATCTTCTTTTGAGAAGAAAACATGCATTTACTTCCATGAAGATTCAAAAAAACCAGGGTTAGTGTAACTTTTGTTCTACTATGGACTGGATTTGACATTCCTTTGGGTTATGTTCACATTGAGTGAGTTATCGTATTTAACGTGCCTAGCCCGTGAAAGTCTCGAGATGACTTGTTTCCAGCAGGGGACACGAGTTATACATAACCTTTCAGTTTCAGGCACATACACTTGCTATTTCCACAAGGTATGGGTTTCTGCGCTTGGTGCAGGGGGCCCATTAGGGCGACCTCGGTCCTTCCTCTCGATTTGACCACACCTTGTGTTCTCTGTCAGAGGTGGACATTCAGCAGACAACTATTCCCCTGCTGGCAAATCAACCTATAAATGATACAAATAGCAGGCAAAGCTCAATTGTCTTTTAACATTTCAAATGTGGGGCTCTGTTTCCTAATTAAGAATCTTTGAATTTTCTAAGTACGATAAAGCAATGCTTTTTCCCTGCTTTTTCTAATTTTGTAACACTGTTGTTACTTTAGTATTTATAAACTCTAATTATCATTAACAGGGGCGTCATGCCCCCTCTACAAAACTGTTCTTGGTAAATTTGTAAATTTCTAGATGTTTTCGGATGATTTTCAATTTCGTTACAGCACTTTGAAAGAAAGTATACTGGAATGTTTGCCCTTTCATCCCACATTCACAAACATTGTTTCTAGTTTTTCTTTTGTTGGAATTTCCAAATGTGTGCCCCCGAAAGTTTTGGTCCCACGACGCCCCCTGGTTATTTATCGCCATCCTTGCACCAAAAAATAATTTTTTAATAGGACCTGAAATAGAAAGTATAATTAACATTAAGATATTTTTGGACTTTATATTTATTTTCAGACGTTGCTGCTGTGGCCGGGATAGAAGTCAGCATAGCCAAAAAGCATTAAATGCAATTCATCAACAGGAATGGAAACTGGACAAACATGTCACATCGTGCAGAACCAATGCGTTTGGGGAAGTTGAATTTCATGGAACGAATCGAAAGACCAGAGCTAAAGTAATATTTTTAATTTAATATTTGTTCTTGTAAAAGTGTTAGAGTCAATTTAAAATAATCTTTTCTGAATTTGACCCTTGGAAGTAGAAGAAAGATATGATTCTTGTTTGTGTTTACATGTTGATTTGGTGGCTGTTTTGCTTTTTACTACAATTAGTTTAATACTTTGCAAAACTGAATTTTGTTGTACATGCATTAAATAATAATGGGGAAATTCTGGGAAAACATACTGAGAAAAAAGGAAATTCGAGCCAACATACTGAAGCACAACGCTAGCTATTAAAATCGCGTATGTTCTATAGGTAAAGTCAAGAAGAATATTTTTTTTGATGAAATATTCTTCAGGGAAAATGATCGAGCTGATGATGTTATCACACAATTTCTGAAAGCGAGAAATGTAAAGTTAAACCCCGCTATCTTGACTTCTCAAGGGGAACGAAAATTTGTTCGAGATAGTGACTATTCGAGATAATGCTGAGCTAAATGATGCTAAGCGCCATTAATGGATATACAAAACAGTTCCGAGTAAACCGAGAGTTCAAGGGCTTCAAGTTAAGCATGTTCGAGATAGTGGTAGTGGGGTTCGGCTGTATTTGTGGTAATTTTTGCTGGGAAGGAGTATGCCTCGCAGCTAACATTCTGCTTCTATTCGAAGTTTGGCAAGTTTTGTGATAATGTTACATGAAGTATTATGAGAGTATATTTTACGCACAGAACAATCGCATTGCGATGGCGGTCAAAACGTTTAAAGACAATATTGCCGTGATCATGCTTTGATTGATCATGAAATTACAGATTTCCATGAAGCAAGACATTAATTTTCAACTGCCAAGATATTTTGTTTAGTTGAAATGGCAGGTTTATACACCCAGTTGCTCATTTAACTGTCATTTAATGGTACTAAATTTTAGTATATAAAATTTTTGTATCACTAAGTTCAGAATTTTGACAACCAATAATCACCCCTGAATTATATATATTTTTGATATTGTTTTATGTTCCATTCCTTCTTGAAACTTTACAATATTTAAATTTCCTTATTGGAGACAACTATTGTATATATGATTTAATGGCTTATCTTTCAAAATTGTTAGAAATCTTTCGAAACAATTCTTAGTTGTTTGCATAGCAATTAAAAAACTGTCTCTATAGTCCATGTCATAAACTCAGAATGGATATTAAAATTGTATTTTTTAAACTTTTTGACTTTTTTCATCATCTCTTGTTCCTATGGCACACTTGACTTATTTCTTTGTCATTCTAAAACATATTCTGATAAAACTTTCTCGTGAAAAGATTCAAAACTGCAACCAGCACTTAATTAACAGCGTTGCAATTAGGTTTTTTCTAAAATAAGTTTTCTTTCAGTACCTACGTGTTTCAAATGATACGAAAGGAGATGATGCTCTGAAGCTGCTTCTAAAAGAGTGGAAATTGGATCACCCAAGTTTGCTTGTTTCTGTCACTGGTGGTGCAAAAACATTCAAACTTCCAATCAAACTCAAGCAACAATTCAGCAAAGGATTGTACAAAGTGGCACAAACGACTGGTGCATGGGTCATAACGGGTGGAACAAACACGGGCGTAATGAAACATGTGGGAGAGGCTTTGCAAGTTGCATCAAAACACCAGTATGGAAGACAATGTGGTTCACGCAAAAATGTTTATTGCATTGGCATAGCAACTTGGGGCATTGTGGAGCACAGAAGACAATTGACTGAAAAAAAGGTAATATTCGATTTTTTAACAAATAATGCAAAGAGTCACCCCTGTGTAAATGACGTTGCAATGGCATATCTTATCCAGGTGAATTCTTTGGTTGAAAAATAATCAAAATTCTGTCCTCGGTATCCTTCAAGACTTCTCCTGCAAAGTACTGTGTTCCCTGCTAAAACGTTGGGGGAAAACTGTTGATCCCCGACCAAGAAAAGCATATAAGAATGAATTGAAAAACTGGAAAATTTTGCCCGATCACTTTCTACAATTCCATCGGGTCACTTCGATGGGGGTGTAATTGTATTGTGAAAATCAAATGAAACATGTGGTTTATTCAAGAACAGGCATGATGAAGTAACTTGTTGATAGAATACGATATGATAGAGTGTTGTTCAATATTTCAAACTGTAATGTTTGTGTGTTATTCTCAAAATAATGCAAAGAATTGCTCGTGCTTTGTTTGCTAGTTTCTTGAACAATTTGAGCAAGTTTTTTTTGCAGGATTTTACAACACAAAAATTGTAATTTTTAAACTTCAAGGTTTTTGACACCGCCGCATCGACAATCAGAAAGGCAAGGTTTGGCATTTTTATCATTTATTGTTTCTATCACCCCAACAGGTAAGGTTTTGCATCATTAGGTACAAATGAAGAATGTAACATTTGTATTTGCTTTATTTAAGGACATTGTGAAGTATTTCATGACGAATAGCATCAAATCAGAAGGTGCATGCTTGGACAACCACCACACTCATTTCTTTCTTGTTGACAATGGAACTGTTAATCGCTATGGTGCAGAAATCCAATTCAGAGCAAAACTTGAAAAATCAATCATGAAAATGGATGTCGATAAAAGTAATTGTTATTAAATTATGTTTATTTATTCGAGTTTATGGGAATGTTTTAGGACACATTTTTCAATTAAATATTACACTAATACATTTTATGGAATTTTTTAGAATTAAAACCTTATTTGATGATCTCGGAAGCAAATTCATCTAGATTCAGTAGCGTCTGCAGTGGTGCTACTCGCAGATTGATAAGAGATTGTCCCACGAGTTTTTGCATATGTTTAAATCATGTTAAATCAAAGAATACATTAAACTAATTCATATCTCTAACGATTGACATGTAATTTATTCGTATGTGCATTACTGTTATCACTTATATTACTTGTACACGTGACATTTTATACGTAATTGAACATGTGATCTGACATACGTGACTGGTGTTTATATGATGTGCGAGGTTTTCCTATTACCCTTCGCTACTGGGGTGTGTTACACCCACCCCCAATAATTAGCCACTCGTGTGAAAATTCGATTGAAAATTGGGACAAAATTGCGCCAACATTATACAATGATAAAAGCCTGAAGTGAAATTTAAATTTTTTTGGGGTATTTTATTTAAAAATGGAAAATTTGGTTAAAATTTCTCTGAGACTTCCTAATCTATTAAAATGCTTGCGATGCCCCTGTCCAGTTTAAACAACTATTATTTGTAAAGGATACACATGTGACTGTCATGTTTGTAATTTACTTTGAAAGCTCTTTAAACTCTGATCTTATATTTCATTATTAACCATTTACGTTTACGTTTCCGATACGTTTAGTGTATCATTATCTTGACATTATTAGTTTATTTACAAAGAATTTTCTAATTAGAATAGCGTTTATGAGTTGTTTTCACTTTTTCAGACAGAGGAAAGGTTCCTGCAATTTTGCTCGTAGTTGAAGGTGGACCAAATACCGTTTTGACCGTTTATGAAGCGATAAGTCAGGATCCCGCGGTTCCCGTGGTTGTAATCAAAGACAGTGGGAGAGCGGCAGATTTGTTAGCATATGCGCACACTGTATCACATGGAGAGGGGTTTGTTTTTCAATACAAATTATTAATTTATCATTTAAATATTAACAGCAAAGACTTTTCTGCAAATAAAATATTTGTTTTTAATACCATATATTTATTCATTATTCGCATTTTAACAGCAAAAAAAAATATTTCTGCAAATAAAGAAGACATTAAAATATTATCTACCGGGTGACCCAAAAAATATTTATTCCTAGTTAATGTTTTGGCATTAAAACAACATAGTTGCTTTCCTGGCAGCTTTTAAAATAAATTTGAAGAGGCTCACTGATAACACTCCCAAGGTGATATAGGAGCAAACAGGTTGTTTTAATGTCAAAATTTGGACTAATAAATGATATTTCTTCAAATTCACTTGAAAGCTCGCTGATTAGGACAATTTTAATTTCCAGTTTTGGACAGGTAAACGTAGTTGCAGATGACTGGATCATATCCTAAATTCTAAGTTTGTCCTTCTGTCGTCGTTTTGAGCACAATTTGAAATTTGTAACCTCAAGGATTTCAATAAACAGCCCTGCAAATCGAGATGTTTTTGGGTCACCCGGCAATTTAAATTTTTTTTATTTTTAGGCCATTGTACGATCTGGGAGATGTTGTAGAACACAAACAGCTTTTAAAACGAGTCGAGCAAGCTTACCCAGAACTTGATCAAAGTGGATGCTTGAGGGTGTACGCCAATATCATAAAATGTGTCGAGAAGAAGCATTTGGTAATTAAAATATTTTCATTTTATTTCAGCCAGCATTCAACTATCGAAATTGAAAAACGATTTGAAATTTTCTGCAAACTAGTAAGCCCAAAGAACTATGTTTCCTGGCTCCAATACTTTCTCCACCTCTGCTCCTGGTTAGCAGGGTCAACATTAAGCTACTGTTTTTGTACATAAGGTGTATTATTGTGATGTTTATAATCTTAATTTTTCAGATAACTATTTTCAAGATGGAAGAAGGTCATGCTGATCTGGATCAAGCCATTTTGACTGCATTGTTAAAAAGTAAATGTCTTTATGACGTTTGTATTTTTAATAACGAGTTTAGTTGGAACTTGATCACATTTTTTATTCCTGGATGTAGGTTACCGTGTAAACCAATGCCTTGGAGTAAAAATACTGAGTGAAAAATGTTTTATAATGACAGAATGTTTGATAGTTTTTGTTAAGTTATTGCAGAGCCTTGAGCCTTTAATTTATATCGTTTTATATTGACTGATCAGTTTAGTCGTACATTTACTTGTCAACTATTACCAAGGACATTTTCAGCTTCTGTTTAGTAGCGTACAGTCATACTGCCATAGTTTTCACTGAATATGTTTAAAATGACATCAATGTACTTAATAAACAGGTAAATCCACAAGGCCAGAAGATCAATTAAAACTGGCATTGACATGGAATCGTCCTGATATTGCCCGAGCCCAAATTTTTACGGATGATTTAAAATGGCCTGTGAGTATGACATTTAACGTGTTAACCATTCATATCGTAAATGGGAGCTTAAGAAAGTTTAAAAAACGTTTTGGGAGTGGCCAATATCTATTATTCATTGTGAATGGGAGCTCGAGAAATTTTAAAAAAGGTTTTATATAATGTTGCAGGCTGAAGATGGAAGAACATAGTAAAACTTTTATTAACCCTATATATATATATATATATATATAGGGTTAATGATATATATATATATTTGATTGTGATATTTTTTGTGACATTTTAGTCTAATTTTTAGTTATACATTTTTGGCATTTGTGATGACAGATTTCAGGAAGTTTTGCATAAGGCCATTTAAGGAAAATCACTTAAATCCACAGAAAAGAATGACCAATTTTTATTAAATAGAATTTCCCACGTAATTTTGCCTATTGCCTTTATCTGGCAAAATTCTTATGTTTCGTTATTTTTTTGCATCATCAAACGTTTGAGGTTTTTTAATTCATAATTTTGTTTACTGTTATTTTCTAATTTGATAGCTTGCATCACTTGAAGATGCAATGAAGGATGCTCTAAAGAAAGACAGATCCGAATTTGTTGAACTTCTTCTTGAACATGGAGTAAATATGGCAAGCTTTCTTACTCGAGACCGATTGGAAGCCTTGTATAGTGCTGTGAGTTACTTTAGACATTTGTTGCTGTCATGTTGTTCCTTTTATTGCAACGAATAATTTAACTTAAAGTAAATTAGGACTAAACAGTTCTAAGCATCCCTAACAGGATTTTTGCTTTGAATGGGTTTGGTTTTGGGAGTTTATGAAGTACTAACTATTGCTGAGGTTGTAGACAAATATTTCATTTGAATAACTTTCATTTCAGAGAGCAACAAAAAGAGGAAGTGTCATGCAACGTTGTCTTGGAGATAAGGTAAAATTTGAATTTTATTTTCAAAGATTGAAAAGAAACAACTATTTAACGTTTAATTGCTCAACTGACCAACATATTTTGTTTCTCAATGAAAAAGAAAGATTAAAATTGCAAATGGAAAGGAAGGCGTTTTGTTGCTAGATTGTTTTTTAAAATTTCAACGTTGTACTTTTTAATGCTAGATTTCTAAAGATGAAGTTGGAAAACCAACGTAAGGTTTTTGGGACACCTGGTAGATTTCTAAGGATGAACTTGTTCAGGAATTAGAGCAGTATTTAAGATGAAAATCCTGATAAACCATGTTTTAACAACTGATTTTCAAACTTACTTTTTTTTATCACTGTCTTTATTGATTTTTTTGTAGAGTGAATCTGGAGGAATTAAAATGAAAGATATTGAAGTAATTTTTTTAAAGTTTACTGGCATAACCCTTCAAGATTCATTTAGACATAGATGCAGTACATTCAAAGATATAATGCCGAAAACGGGTTTGGTAGAATCATTTTTGCAGCCATTTAATGACTTATTTATTTGGGCTGTCTTGAACAACATGCAAAAAATGGCACTGTGTTTTTGGCGCCGTGGGGAAGATTCAATGGCCAAGTCTCTTGTGGCTTGTAGGTTATATTTAGCAATGGCGAATTATGGTGAAAGGATGCAATTGAAAGACGACACTGTTGATGAACTAACAAAAAATGGAGAGTAAGTATGTGTTTTATATTTTATGAACATAATAAGTGACGGCAAAACTGGAATGGTAATTTGTCTTTTTTGTTTTATTTTATGTTGTTTAAAAGTTAAAATTTACTTTCCTGTTTGTTGTTATTTCTCAAAGAGAGTAACAGTAAGCAAAAATATATTTACAATTACAACAGAATATTTTAAAAATAACAAATTTTTTACAGAGAGTTTAAATGCCTTGCTGTTCAACTTTTGGACCAGTGTTTCAATGCGGATGAAAACTATGCAAGTAAATTGCTTACATATGAATTGGAGAACTGGGGAAACACCACCAATATGAGTCTTGCTGTTAGTTCAGAACATACTTTATTTGTTGCACACTCGTGTTGTCAAGAGCTATTGACTGGTATATGGGGTGGTGTGATGACGTTTAGAACGCACAAGGCACTCAAGGTAACACTTACTGTTAAGGATAATGGATGTTTTAAGGATGATGGATGATTTTATCTCCTGAAATTGAGTTGCATTGAACATTAACCCTTATTAACCCTTATCAATTCGCAGGCAATTCATATCTGAGTTTCATTTTCGAGAGGTAGCACATATATCAACCAACTAAATTCGAACGATAAACTAACGTTGAAATATCTTAAATTCACATAAAGTTCTGCCCATATTCACTTTTACTTTTATCTTACATTGTCTTGCCGTTTTTAAGTGAGAAGTGATTTAGAAAAGAATAATGTAAGGTAAAATCTGGACCATTGTATCCGGGAATTAATGTCTGGTTTTTGAAGATTACTTTTTAGATAACGAAAGGACAGATGTTTTATGAACTGATTTTACATTTGATCTATCATATAAACGTAGAAATAAAAAAAGCGAATGGTTCTTCTCAGACTTATGAATCGGCAAAGGTACCACGTTTTGTTTTGGCCACCCAGTACATAATTAAAATATTTCACAAATAAATAGAGGGAACAATTATCATGATCCGTCCTCGTTAAAAATATTATGTGCTTGCGTGCAAATGAGTAAGAAAAATGTTCCTCCAATTAAGGTACGAGGGGTAAAGTAAATTTGACTGCAACGGATACCAGTAATGTTTGTAGTGGCATTTTATGCCTTTGAACGTTGCTCTCGCGTTTGTATACATTAACGAGGCCTATCATAATCCTCGCTAAATCTTATTTTATTATTGCGTAACGTTTTTTGTAGACCATAATATGCTGGATCATTCCTCCTCTTGTTTTGTCACTGGGATTTCGCAACAAAAAAGAATTGAAAGACATGCCTCGAACAGAAGGAGCCTTTGATCAATTTGAATCCATGGAAGGAGCGGTTGAGGACCAACAAGCAGTTGAAGTTGATGTTGAATGCAAAGAACATGAACCGTAGGTTTTGTGTTAGATTTCATTCTTGTGTTTTGATCATTTGTTTCAAAAGAAAAAACAGTTTCTGCGACTCTCTTTATTTTTCGTAGGTGTTGCAGACTTAAAATTTTTAAAACAAAATGTTGTACCACAATTAAAGATATAAACCGAATTTGTAAATATTAGGCGACTTGAATGATGAAAGGAAATATTGTATATATTTCTTATTTATGTATTTTGTATTGTTATATTTATTATATATTTTAATATTAGATTAATTAAACTGGATTTATCTATTATTAGCATTCTTTAAAAGTTCAAACCAGGACCATATTGAAAGAACACATTTTCTCTCTTTTTGTATCATAAAAACAAATATTGCAACTAAAATTAAAAACGTACGACGTTTCTAGTGGTAAAGAAGAAGTCACGGCACAAAGCCCCCACTATGAACATGAACGCCGATTGCAATTTATCAATCGAAGAACAATAAGAAAAGGCAAGGAAAGAAAGAACACAATTTTTGCATTAATTCTTTTCTTTTTATGCAGACATTTCAACAGAAATGCAACATTCACTTCGTCTTTTCAAATATCTACGGATTCTATTTTAACTTCAATCCAAGACTCAGATACAAATTCTTCTTTACTGAGAATTGAGATGAACTCACTGC
Organism: Phacellophora camtschatica; assembly: GCA_036873815.1. Classification (NCBI taxonomy): domain Eukaryota; kingdom Metazoa; phylum Cnidaria; class Scyphozoa; order Semaeostomeae; family Ulmaridae; genus Phacellophora; species Phacellophora camtschatica. Next base: position 1,548 of record JAYJMH010059205.1, on the reverse strand, counting down.
TATGGTGGGAAAAGATGTTGGGATTTTATACTGCTCCAATTACTAAATTTTGGGGAAATGTGGTAGGTTATTATCTTTCAGTCATTTTAATAATTTTATTTAACTTGTATTTTCATTTCAACTTTTTCACGTCTGGATTTATTTCCACGGGCAAATACAAGATTCTGAAGTCAATAATAAATTCCATGTTCGTTTACCTCACTTTTCCCTTTCTATGATTGAAAGGGTTGAAGGCATTTTTCTTATTTTAAGAAAGGTTATTTGGCTTACTGATACACGACATAACATAATTTCTGGGGGCAGACGCATTCGAAGGTCTTAAACATGAGTTTTATTTTTTTTAATTAGTTTTTTTCGTTTGTGCCACCCCTTGCAAATGAAATCTGAATATGATTTGTTTGTTTATAAGAAATGACCTCTGGAATGAAAGGGTTAGGGAGAGGGGGCTGAGTTAAAGTCGAAACAGTGCTTCAAAACTTAATTCTACTATTTGCCAAAAATTATGATTGTTTTTTGGCACTTTCTCATTCTGTTTACATTAACTTATTCTTGTTAAACTGCGTAGAAAGACGTTTCAATTGTTTTGTTTTAGTTATATTACTTTTCTTTTAAAGATTTCCTACTTGATTTTCCTCGGCCTTTACACGTATTTCTTGCTTGGAAAATTAGAATCAAAGCCTTCGATTGTCGAACTTCTGGTAATTGTCTTCATAATTTCGTTGACCACAGAAGAAATTCGACAGGTAGGTTGGAATATTTTGTGTTGAAGCGATTTTTTCTTAATAGTACACACCTTATTTTTGCAAAACTTTTATTAATCTTTTTGGAATCTTGAATTTTCTACTGCAAAAACGAATTGTGAAATATTTATATTCTAAAACCCTTTATATTCTAAAGTTTGGCATTCAAAAATTTTGCTGAAGATGGCTTGACGAAGAAAATTTTGATTTACATGTGTTTTATCATTTTGTTATTGTAATCTATATTTATTTATTTATGTATGTTTTAAAGTGATTTTATTGTTAATAGAAATGAATTTTTATACAAAAATTACACGAAACTTTTTCATTATTAAACATTTGAAAATAACAATTTTTTATTTTCTTTCTATATTTTATTCTATTTTCAGATATTGAAATCAGACTCTGGTCGATTGCACAAGAAAATCTACCAGTGGGCACAATCAAAATGGAATTTATGCGATGGCCTGGCCATTTCTTTGTATTACGTTGGCCTTTTTCTTCGCTTGAATGATTCAACAAGAGGCGCGGGTCGTGTTGTGTTTGCTATTGATATCATGTTTTGGATCATTCGATTGTTGGATATATTTTCAGTCAATCAAAATCTTGGTCCTTATGTTGTCATTATTGGTAAAATGGTACGTTATTATACCTACTACCCAAAATATTCTCACACTCTCTGTGATTATGATTGCTATATGGTGCTTAATACTGTCAATCCTTCCACTCGTCTACCCAAAATATTCTCACACTCTCTGTGATTATGATTGCTATATGGTGCTTAATACTGTCAATCCTTCCACTCGTC
>JAYJMH010059204.1:0-35401 GCA_036873815.1 Phacellophora camtschatica | reverse complement strand
ATAATTCTTCATTTGATATCAGTTTCGGCCATCTGACATCAATCACCTGTCTAAGCAGTCTGCGATGGAAAGAGTCTTAGTTATAGAGGAGAAATATTGTTTTCAAGAGTGGAAGCACTACCCAAAAGATCTTGCTATCAGAAGTAGAAGCACGGCTCCCCTCTGGGCAAAATTAAAAATGTTAGGTCGAAGGCAATTGAGTTGAAGTTTGGGATTTTCCTAAGGAAGAACGCACTTTTAAAATACGACAAGTGTGATAATGAACTCTCGTTTGCAACTTTTTTTGTCCAAGGAACGTGCTTCGGTCTCCAAAGAAGGCAAAAAGATTACATTGGCGTATTTCTCGCCGCTGCAAGTAAAATCGCCATTATTAAAACACTGTTCAGTAATTGCCAGCAACTGGATAATGATGCTTTCTGAAGATTGCGACACAAAATGGGTCATTTACAGTTATTGCTCCCATTTGCCAAATCGATATTGCGCAATCCGTGACGTAGGCTTTTGATAAAGTGAAAATTGTGAAATTGGTTGGAAATATATAACCTCTTCGCGGCAATAATTAATTAATTTTAAATGGAATCGAATATGTTTGCTTTTCGAAAACTTCTATTGGATTTGTAAATTATTAAATTGTCACTTAACGTTGAAAGATGGTTAAAAAAGAATATAATCATAAGATATAGGCAACCAGCAAAAATGTAGAATGTGAGAGAATGTGAAGTGTGAAGTAAGGTAGAACATTAAGAGAAGAAATGTCACCGAAGTTCAAAAGTTAAATATTGTAAGTTTTACCAGCTGTATTTTGGAAAAATGGAGAATAAGAATGTCTAAATTCATTTTTGATATCAGTTCTATTAGTTTCGTATTTTTATATATCTTATTACGAAACTCTGAATGATTTGGAAACGTTATGATGTAATGAACTAAATATCATATTTGAATTTATAATTTATTGCAACGCAGCCTGCTGAAACCGAAATTTTTTCTTTTAAATTTTTTCTTTTAAATTTTAAATTAAAACTTTTGTTTTTGCAACGTTGCAGAAACGTTAGGATGTGCCAACACTCCAGAACTCAAATGGCTGACAAGGGCCTAGCTTTATTGTCATACAACTTGTAAATTTCGAAATTGTTGTCAGATGCGGTTGCGCGGATAAAAACAGTTATTCTGATATGGATCTTAAATTATTTCGCTTTTACAATAGAATGATAATTTTTGGAACATATTTAATGAAATCTAAAATTGTTTTGTGTTTTATAAATTGACAATGTTTTGTTTAGCTCGACAAGTTAGCAGTGGATATGAAACAACTGCAAGAGCAATGCTCAACTGCAGAGGTTGCGAGGGATAGCAGCGAAAGGGCTGTCAGGGAACTTCAGAAACACATTGAAGAGATGGAGAGAGTTGGTGTAAGGCAGTTGAAGGCTGAGATCAGGGCATTGGAAAGGAAGGTAAAAGCATGTTAGTTATCTAGAACGAGTGTACTTTAGCGGGAAAAATTTAGAATAAGTTTCAGGAGTTGAATTTAATTCTATTTTTTTCCTTAAATTTGAATTTTTACCAGGACAATATTGTCTGCATTGCATTGGCTGCTTGAAATATTTCATTTTCCTTGCGTTGGAGTTCACCTGAGAACGATTTTCAACAATAAATTCTTAACGCGCTGAATCCTTGAATTGAAGATGCTCTACATTTCTGAATCTACTCGTTGATTTTGAAATTTCCTTCTTTTTTTGTTGGACAGAAAGCAAGCGAATTTTTTAGATTGGTGATTAGAAAGTTATTTGATTTTACATGATAAAAGTTATAGATTTTATTGATATCTGTATAATTTTACTCTACATAAATGCAACGTTTGAAGTAAGCTTTAGAGAAAACTTAAATTCAAATTTGAATAATTTGTCAGCTTAAATTCGTTTTCTATAGATATTTGAGGTGGAAGAACATCTTAACGAAGAGCGCCGCTCCTCCGAAGAAGCACGCAAACAGTTGTCCAAGTCTGAAAAGCGAAACAGAGCTCTGGAAAGTGTTCTTGAAGACGAGCGAAAGACTGCTGAGATTTTGCATGTCAGGAATGAAGGCCTCAATTTTAAAATGAAGAAAATGAGAGAAGCTGTTGAAGTTTCGGTATGTTACATTTTCTGTAATTATAAGAAATCAGCAGTTTATGTCTTTTCAGCTACCCTGAAATAAGTTCTTCAAATTCTGATGGATAACGCGCTGCTAGGGAAAATGGTGATATTTTGCAAAAATCTTGTCAAATCTGAGCAAGGGGTTTAATGTGTTGATAGTATGTGTTCTGAGAGGCCTGTTTATACGAAGTGACCTAGCTCGGAAAACCCCGCAGGTCCGTTTAATTGAGGTTGTTTCCTGGATAAAATCACCCGGGCTGGCCCGGTTTTGTTTGGTACCATAATTGATTTACATTTAAATGTTAGAAATTCTATAATAAAATCACCGCAGACATAGTTAGGTTTCATTTTATATACGTGGTCTGGCGTACCAGTTTGAGTTAATATGATAAAGTTTTACGTGGATCCCAGCAGCTTGAGAGTGAGACCTATACTAATACTGGTGTTGGCCCGGCAATCAGATAAGCTGGCGTCTGTAAATAGCAGGGTTTTGACTATTATTCAGCAAACAGGTGGGATCCCATTTCAACTGTACAGCTCTTAGTTTATAAGTTGGTTGGTTAATCACAGACTCTTTGTCTCTCTTAGAAAATGTTGTGAAATCTTGGTAGTGGATAGGACGTTTGTGAATAGGGTAGTTGGTGGAAACGTTATATAAAATAAAGATTGTAGATGCTAATAAGATTTTATAATAATTTAGATTTTTCTATTTTTGTGGCTTAATCATGCACTCGCTTAGTTATTTTATGTGGTAAAGAGTTGCTACAAGTTAGGTTGGAATTTTATTTTATGTATTGCTAGCAAAGTTCAATACAGAATAGGGGCACCACGATGTATTCCTTGTTTTGCAGGAAGCTGAAATGGCAGTTTTACTTGCAAAATATCGCAAATGCCAAGCTGAGCTTGACGATGCTGAGGATCGTGCTGATGCTGCACACTCTGTGTTATTAATGCGAGGCAAGACTCCAAGGTCTGGAATGTCACGTGCACTCAGCCCAGCTCCAAGATCACGCATGAGATCCCGAGCGCGATCACCAGAAGGACGGGACTACCGCGAGTACTCCTCGCCTGGAAGGTAATGTACTGGTTGTCCTAAAAATTCTACACGTTTTAATGAAATTTAATAAAAAGAATTCAACGTAAAGTTCTTGATAACTGTTTTAGCAAAATTCACTGGAAAAAAGCTCATACCAATTTGGTCAAGTAGGATAGCTCATGAATCTAAACTCATAATTCCAAGCAATTATGTTGAATGTTTTGATTTTATTGACACAATCTACTTTCCTTCGCGACGGTTGATTTAAAGCGCAAAATGGTCATCCATAAATGTTGACCATATGTAATTTCAGCTCAATGTTAAGAAAATCATTTGAGAAATTGACCTGTAATTAATCGCACGTTTTTTCGTTTATTGTCATTATCAAAACTTCTGGTCTTGCTGGAACACAAAACTTGTACTTTCTTTTTGTGTAACTCAGCAATTGTTTTGTTAATTTTTCCAAGCAAGGTTCTAAACTCTACGTTAAGGCATCGTCTATAAAATTCATGTAGAAACTTAAATATACATAGCTAAGCTTCTCTACAGCTTCTCCACAGAGCCTTTTTTTGAAACGTTAATTAGTTTTTGCAACAATTACAGCATTCAAAATGTTACAATGTTTACGGGGAAAGGAAAAGAGATTTCACAAAGCGAGCAAATAACTGGAAATGTTCTTCATCACGCTCTTTAAATTGGCTTAGAATTCTACCAAAAGATTATAAATTGCATTTTGAATAATAATCCATTTTCAAACTAGGTCCAATCGTAGTGGGAAGTAGGGAAAGCCATTTTTACGCGCAAATTTGTGGTTTTTGAAACGAAGTGGCTTGATATCAGCAAAAGATTGGAATGTAAATTAATTTTTAAATTTTACTTGCGAAAATATTTTTTAGAGATTGCATGCATATGCATTCAGGCTAGGCGAGGTAAATGACATTAGACTAGGTAACCGTTTATTACAAGGAAAATGTTTCGCTGTTTTAGAACTTTTTTGATCATTGAAAAAATCCTCCAAAATTGTAGATCCCGCATACAAGAAAGCATACCATCAATATATGGAAAAAACTAAAATGTAAATTAATATAATATAAAAAGTTTGAAAGAGGCCAGGGGCCCACGAATTCCGAAAAAGTGTTGCAATATCAAGCATAGTTAAGCCCCGGCCAGACGACTGGATTTTTCACTGAATTTTTTTCTCAACAAAAATCCAGTAGACAATCCAGTCGTTTGGCCACCTTGTCCAGAGTTGACCAGTCGTGTTGAGTGTTGTTCAGTGAAGTTTGATCGCTTTCAAAAATTTTACTGAACAAGTAACGGAAAGGATTAAATTTCCATTGTTCGGAGATGTTGTTGAGTCGTGTTCAGTCGTTTGGCCGGTTTCTCAACATTGTTGAGCGCACGCATGCGTATTACTGAATCTGGTCGACATTTTTCGCGCCAAAACATCAGGACGGCTTTGTTGTTGTTCCTGCACTCTTCCTACGAGATGGACTTGGAGAAAGTGGGAAAGAGAAAAATGCTATCTTACGAAGAAGAAGAACGTAAAGATATTGTTCAATTTGAAGATTCGGACGACTGTGTTCAAAATTTCATAAAAAATCCAGCGAAAATACAGTGAACAAAATCCAATCGTTTGGCCACCTTCTCCCAACAACTCTCAACACCTCTGCACATCGTCCAACATTTTGACAAATGTCCAGAAAAAAAAAATGAAAAATCCAATCGTTTGGCCGGGGCTTAATATGTCAATGTTGGGTTCAAACTAGAATATATATCCTGGGTTCAAGCTAGAAACTTTTCATGTTTTACGAGGCACAACTTATTTTGAGCTTTTCTTATTGAAACGATATATACTTTTTGGTTTGATATTTGCAAGAGTTGCTGTAAAATTTAAAAATTTGAAAGTGGGTCAGTGTAAAGCAGTATAATTACTACTTCTTTGACCATGGGCCGAGAGGACAGTGGATTGTTTGATAATATAATTTTACTCTCCCAAACCTTCCGTGTTATTTCTGCTTTAGTCCTTTGGCCCCTCAACTTTCAACAAGGATAAACCGCCAACAACAACATTCCGCCTCCCAATCTAACTCAAATGAGAGTATTGTGAGGCGGAGTGTTGTTGCTGGCGGTCTTTTCCCCCTCCTCCGCAGTGATTAAGTAAAGTCTGCACAAAGGCTAGCGGTTTATTTGATTCGAAAGTTGAGGGAACAAATAATAACGGTACTGATGAAGGAGAAGCACATGATATTTGGGTTAGTAAAATTATATTTTCAAACAATCTGGTGTCCGTGCGGTGCATGCATTGGCAAAGAAACTTTCAATGGAAATGAAATTATAGTTCTAATTTTAAAACTATATTTCTAGTTTAAGCATTTACACTCCGTGGCTTTTTTATGAGTTTCCCAAATTGTAATTTGAATATAAATTTAATTGCAGATCCCGCATGAGATCCCGCGCTCGCTCTCCAGAGCCACGGGACTACCGCGATTATATGTCATCAAGCAGGTGAGGTATTCTTGAAATCCCACAACTAAACATGTAAAGATGTAGTGAAAATATGTAATTTTTCTTTTCTTTTAAAGTTTCTCTGTTGTCAAAATTATTTTTGCTAGCAACTTCATCGGCATCAAGAAGTAAGCTTGGAAGCATAATTTTCGTTTTTGTTGTGGAAATGTCTTGGGAGTTAATTCCTTGACTTGAGATTACTTTCTTGTTGTAATATTTTGGCTTCATAGAATATTATTCTGTTTTTCTATAATCTCTTTTTTATAAGAAAAGTCCAGGCTGAGATAAGGCCTAAATTTAAAAACACAGCAATAACATGCCTGAGGCTGGAATACTGAGAAGACTCAAAATATTGTGTTATCTTCAAAAATTAATTTCTTGCTACATTCCAACTTTAGATTAAATGAGATCATAATAAATACATTTTTATAGGCTGAAATCGCCGACAAAATAAGGCTAAACAGTATTTTATTGAATGAATTGTTTAACTTAGATTTTTAATGAAACTTGTAAACTTTTGTATTTTTAACATATTTTGATTAGTCTTAGTGTTTTTAACTGTAATGCGCCTATGAGCCCTGTGGATATATGGCGCAATATAAGTGCTTTTATTATTTATTATTATTATTAAACAAAAAAGTGTACAATGTTATTGGTTGATATAAATTAATTCACTTTTTAGCCAAGATTAAATTTTGAAGATTGAAGAATTCCCATGAATTGCATTCTCTGGTTTTAAAGGTATTCATATGACCATTTACTATTCCACGTTTTTCAACTCATCATTTTACAAAAAAATATTCCCCATTCCATTGAAAAGTGTGAAGCAAATTATTTTTTCAACCTTGCAAAAAGTCATCCCGCATATTATATTTTCTAAGTAAATTATAAAAATATCAAGAAACAAATGTCAAAATCAAAAGATTTTTATAATGATTTTTCAGTTTTTGTAGAAAATATCCATCGTTGATAAAGTCCACTGTTATGGGCCGTTTCTGACATAATTTTGTGCTTCATATACCAGTTTATTCTTTGACATTTTTAAATTGACTAATTTATTCGCAAGATTTGCATTCTTGAACAAATTTGATGTGATTAGCTATTCTTTAAATGTCAGACAATGTATAGCTTGATCACATTAACATCACTATTTCTTTGAAAACATCGACATAAATATAAATATAACAAATTGTTGATATTAAATTGTTTACTGCAACACAATAACATTTATACCTCCATCTTCATTGATAAGAATACCGTTTTAAACTTAATCAAGTTAGAGGAGGGTTAATTCAGTCGACCTGGTTTATTTTGGTGTGAGGTGTAAGGTATATGATTTGTGGTGTTCTTTCTTTAACAAAAAATTCGAATGACTGTAAATCACAATTGGAATTCTTTTTTCAAGGATTACGTTAAAATCGTTCTGCCAAGATATAACGAATTTGAGACAGGTTAATAAAGTAAACTTCAGATATTTTTTGTCTTAATTGCAAATTTTGGAAATGGTTTCGATGATTAATGATGCAGGCTTTGTTTTCATCATCATCATCGTGCGAGAATGATAATTTAGAAACCGTTTGTAGTGAACATTATTTGTCTAAACGAATGAAATGGACGAAAATACAATTTATTTGCCGCAGTCAATGAAATTTGCGTGTGTTTGCGTGTTAACGGTTACATTCTAGTTGGCGTGAAGCGTAAAGGATTTTATTTTGATACCCTTGGGTGTGTGTTTCTGAGTGGTGTGCATTTGTTGGTTTTTCGTGTATTAGCTTTTTGCTATTATGGAAGTACTGTCAATTATTCTTTATTTGTATTCTCTTCTTTTCATCCTTAACATGAAGATTATATTTATATCAATTATCAGGACTATATCAAAACCCTATCAACAAAACATTTTTCTAAACAAAATTAATCTCATATAAAATATTATCCAAATTTATTGAAAAACAAGAAAATTCGTCGAAATGGTCGATATTGTAGTGTTTTTATTATGCGCAGACATTATAGTTGTGAAGGGTTTATTGTTCAATCCATATAGTTGTAAAAACAGATTGAAAAACATATAAAATCCCATGTAAATTTAATTTTACAAGGGGTAGCACTTAAAAGCCAACTTAATTCAAGAAAGTTACATTGAAATATCTGAAATTTATGTAAAGTCATGTATGTATGTATTTACCTCATGGAAATATGACATTTTATGTTATTTGTCAATCAGCCATATGACCCTTCCCGGGCAAAAGAGTTAATTTTGCTTTGATTACATCTACTGTTGTGTTTTAGTTACTGTTGCCTTGCTGTGAAACTCTGACTCTTCTGTTATATTGTTTTCCCACCGTTATCTGTTAGCTTGTTTTTTCCAATACAATAGTACACCGTCGTGTTATTCCTCCGTTCTATGAACGGATATCGCAAATGGAAAAATTTCAACCATTCGTTTCTTTTTCCTTTTATTTTATCGCTTTAAATATCCTACGCTGGAAAGATCCTTCTTGGGAGGTGTACATCTGTACACATTACGGCTACTGTTGCATAAAAACTGGTCAAATTTGTGGATGCTGAAGACAAATGTCTGATAGCAGGGCGCAGGGGACCTATATCTTGGGGTATAGGCGAATAGTCAAAATTTTCCGACGAAATGTTTTCAAACACTTTAAAAACGAGTATACACTAAAGACCTACATGTCCGCCGAAGACGCAGCCACCCAGCTAGATTGCCTGTGGTGGCTCTTTTTGCCCTGATGTTATAATTTTAAACATAAAATTGGTAACAAATTCCTAGCAAATTATGAAGGAGAGTAATTACTTTTATACATTTATTTACTCCAAGGATGCACGAAAAATGCTTCCGAGGCAAAAAAATTTAAAATTAAGGTATCTATTCATGTAGTTCGGCTGTCCTTTCAAGGTTTAGCAAACAATTTAAGTTGACGAGTGTGTTTTATTTGGACAGGCTCTCCGAAGCCAGGTTACAACATATATTATATACAAGGATAACAAACATGTTTTGCTTCGGGAATTCGTTATTTGGCATAAATTCCTAACTTCAAAAATAACTCTCGCCCCATCGTTGATCTCAAACCCTTTTTACCAACTTTAACTTTGAGAATACACGTTTGCAACTTGTTGGCATACGCTATTGGTAGAGGTATAAGGGCATTGTACAGCCGCCGGTAAAGATGTGGACTAGCACTTCGAAGAAAAGTGAATGAAAATCCGCAGATGTCTCCTCTCCTCTCTGCTGAAAGCTTGTGGCACAAATTTCCTAACAAGAAAATTCTGAGAAAATTTCCGACAAAGTGCTGATTATCTCGAAAACTCCGACAACAGGCTGGGCAATTACCCACCCTGCCCCTGTCTGATAAGTCTAAAACATCTATATTGCATCATAATGATAATGTTGTATCAATGATATGCGACAGATGAAACAAGAAGTATACTCAATTTCAATCTTTGCTGTATAAATAGTAAATATTGCAAAATATTAAAGAAAGGAACAACGCACAAGCATGACACATAGAAGCATTGTTTACGTGAATTAACGGTCATTGTTTTGCAAAACCAGATGGAAAATTTCAGAGATTTACTGATAATCTCAATGAAGAGTAAGTGCATTGAAAATGTTATTTATCTCTTGTCCTAACATGAGATTATAATTTCAAGGATTTTGTTCTCTTAGATGTCGTTTACACTGCACCGGTTCAATTTGGATCCGTATCGAATGTGTTGCGAATCAGCCTCCCGTTTACACTAGCAAAGTTGATCCGCAAAATTTTTGATTAATTTTAACATTTTTGATCCGGAACACGTTTGTACTACCTACGAAAGAAAACTAATTTTGATTCGTTCGGATCCGGTCCCGGTACTCAACACCTTTATCCGTAATAACTGTGAAAAGAGTTGATTCATTTTGTTCCTTTTTTGTGCTTTTCAATTACGCAATGAGTACTGCGCATGCTCTACGGAGAAAAACATAAGGGCTAACAGGAATAATTCTGTTCCATGTTAGTGTAAACGCATTTGATTCGTGTATCCATGTTTCCAATTTCTGCAGGATGATAATTCGATGCAGTTTTGCTTACTAGTTCAAAGTATAACAGGCTGTGAAAGAGTCATCTTATCTTGCTTGAGGAATTCCTTGCCGAATTTTGCTGCCTAAATATGAAGTTACCCGATTGCGTCATGACTGTAAAATTAATATCAGATGTTCATGATCAGCATAAATAAGTATTCAGGAGAACACTGCTCAGTATGAACATGCAAAGAAGTACGTTCTGGCATTCTTTTTGCATTAAAATGACCGTATAAAGCCATAATTACTGGTAAAATAATAGGATACACTGATTACAATGAAGTCAAAAATAATGTCTTTAACTTGTGGAATAATGTCACTGATCAATTGAAATGACTTCATCCATTTCATCAGTTTCGAGATCTTCCAACGTTGCATCATTGTTGGCACTTGTTTCCTTGGCCACGTATAGGCCTCCTAGAAAAAAGCTCATTATCAAAGTGACAAATGATAGAGAATGCATTCACAGCTTTATTTTACGTTAAATTTTAATTCTAAAATTTGTTAATACTTTAAATATAGTGTTCAAAATTTCGTAAATTTTCAAGTTCTTTCTGCAAATTACTTTTGCGTATTAATTTAAATGTCTTTGTTCCTATTTTTTCACGGAGATTTCTTTCATATCGGGAAAATAAGAAAGTTAGTGCATATTCTACAATTTGGTTAGGAGAAGACAATGAGATTAACCATTCAAAGATTTGAACGCCATGTTACTCTAGCGTATTTCTGCATGAAAGAGAAAGTACTTTTTTGGCAAACCATCAAGTCATAAAAAAGCAAATTGGAAGAGAAAGAGAAGTGTCCAATTTATGGTGTTGTTGTTGGAGCAAGAGCAAGCAAGGATTTTGCAACCTCATTTGAAAATGTAAAAGAATATGGTAGGCCTATTTATTTAATATTTTCTGCGATTGATTGACGGTTTAGTGTAACTTCTGGGAACTTTTTCCCCCTAATCTGCCAGGTAGTTAAACAAATGTAATATTTTGAAACAAATATTTCGAGAAAGGATCCATCAACAATTTATTACGGTTTTGAAAGTATTTAACACCTTATCAATGGTGTGCATTTATTTGGAAGATATTGAAAATCTCTTTGTCATTGTCAATACCTGAATGCTTTGTTTTACAAGCAATAGCTTTTGTTAATCATTTACCTTTGTCAATCTCAACGTGCGCTTTTCCATCATAGACTTCAACATCTTTCAACTGGTGCCATGTTTTCATGTCTTTTGTATGAAAAACAGTGACATCTTTAGGCTTCAAATCCTTTTTTAATTTCAGCTCAACGTTAACCGGCAATTGAGTATAATCTTTCAAATCTTTCATTGGAAATACAGCAACGTAGTCACTGACTAAATTCTCCGTTGGTGCATCAGAACTCTGCACTTTTCCATCTGCCTTCACGAGTGCTTCTGCGCGCACTTTAGATATCGTTTCTATATTGAATAAACTTGATTTTGCATAATGCTTTTCTTCAGGGGCAATGGTTTCATCTTCAAGGGAAATATCATTTGCCCTGCAATAAGATTGAAATGTTTTCAGAGACCTTTTAATTTATTCCCTTTAAAGTAGAGCGGGTTTTGTTTTTTACAATCTCATTTGCCTGGAAAAGGCCTTTCTGCATGTTCTTGTGTAAGCTTAGACGCTATACATTATCTTGCCATATCAAAGATATGTTCAAGAAAACAGATAAATTTAAATTGTTCACGTCAGCAGTTGCTTAACATGAAAAAGAAAACACCAGAGGAAAAATAAACGAAAGTACTAAACAAACGTCGGCTAAAATAAAAATATACACACGAGTAGAAGCACAGATAAATACAAACGAAAACCAAAATGAAAAATCAGATAAATTTAGCATAGCAAAGCAGAAACATATTCATGAACAAAAATGCAAATAGGTAGATAGAAACACAACACAAACGGAAAATGAAGCAAAAAACAGAAAACGGAGGCAGCACAATAGGCAGAAATGAAAGAAAAAACACAAATAAAGCAACAACAAAAAACATAAATTAAAAGAAACACGAGCAGAAATGGAAGCACCGGTACAAACAAAATCACAAATTGAAGAACAACAAAAACACAAACAAAAACGCAAACAAACCATAAACAGGAAATTCATAACCGAAAACAGAAAAGTACGAGAAAAACAGAAACTTACCATTCATTTGATGAATCTTTTTCTTTTTTGTCTTCAGAACCTCCTTGCGGTTCGTCTGCCGTAGAAGTGGCACCTTTGACTATTATTTTACCTTTCTGACTTCTGTTTGAAAAATTGTTGTTTCTGGTGCACATGTAGTAATATGTCCCTGCTTTTGTCACTTTCCTTGGTCCCAAATCGAAGTATGGCGATTCGTCATTTAGCAAACCGTCACCGCGTGAATCTATTGAAAACAACAGAAATGATAACCAAAGTGACTGTGGTAGAAATGTCGATAATTGTACCAATAGATATGACAAGGATAAATATTTAATCAGTATGAGTTCATTTGCACGAGTCTCGAGAAAAAGCTCATGCCGGAATTGTTGACTGTTTATTGCTCGTCTGAGAAACATGGGATATCATTGTTTTATCTTAACAAAATTGAATAAAATACACGCCTCGCGGCGCTGTTCGAGCAGAATCTAAACAGTTTTAGGTTGCTGAAATGAAATAAATTCCGCGTTCCGTTTTTCAAATTTTTGTAAAAACTATGTTTCATGTTGGGTTTTGTGCAAACGGGAGTGCCTTCTCTGAAAATATTATCCGAGTATGAGCTTTATGTCGGGATTTGTAAAAGGGTTAATATGAATTTCATTTACCTGACGATGGTAACTCCCCTGCGCCTATAAAGAAAATGAAAAGTTTTTGAATGATATAAAAAATATATATATTTTGCTGAGAGAAGTTCTTGTTTGTTGTGCAACAAGCCAAGATTAATTTGATAAATACATTTTTTAGAAATGTAACTTTTTCATTGTGTTGCACTGACAAGAAAAATTCTTCGAATTGCGCTATTTTCTATTACCCAGTACCATTTTCTATTATTTTTTAAGTCTAGTACTAAACATCTAAGCAACCATTTAAGTAACTTGATTTTCATATGTTTGACGAAAATTAAGCAGCTTTGGAACATCCCAAAATCCTAAGCTGTTTATAAATCAAAAATCGCGTATACAAAATTCATGACGTCACTGATCTATTTTCAAAAATATTTAAATTATGTGGTAAACTAATATAGGTTAGTATACAGAATTATTGCATTTTTTGTGTTTTCTTGTAGTTTTTGTGTTTTCCATAGAAAATATTAAGTTTAGCAATAACAAAATTGAGCATTAAATTGTTTACGTTGCCTAGATTGATACAGATAAAGATGTAGGCCTCTTCATTCAATACAAAACTGTTCACTAACATATTAAAATTGAATTTATCTTGAAAGTTCTTTTCTCTAGTATTTGTCGTGAAGCCCTGATACTAATTATACATTTAGATTTAATAAACATGATTCTTGGATCTATCTATGTTCTCTTGGATCTAACATTATTCTGTTAGTTATTTTCTTTTACTGGTTCATACGGGAGTTGTTGGTTATTCTATTTTTATTTTGTTATTTTTATTTTTTATTTTTATGTTTTTATATTTACATTTTCTATTTACCGATTTTTGGTTTTTATCATATTTTGTTAGTTCAGTTATTAGACTACATGCTGCTTTTATTTAATTTAACAGTTCACGTGTTTTCACAAGATTTAAGCTTTTAAATGAAAAAAACTTTGATTCTGAAAATTGCTGTAAAAGGACTTCACAAAAATTGACATTCAGTGTTACGTGCATTCTTTAGAGGTTAGGAGGTAATCATTTTTTAAGCCTGAGTATTTGGTTTCCTTTCAATTATGTGGTTTTGTTGAAATATTTGAGCTGTACTTGAGTATTTGTTCAATTTGTTCAATGCACGTTTTGCTTGACTTCTGGTTGTTCTTATTTGCACACAGATAGTTAATCGTTTTCCCGTTAATTTCTTCACCAGTTTTTTATAAGCCTTGTTTCCAGAACAGGATTTGGCGACACCAGTTAGTGTTCAAAAACCTTTGCATACCCAACGGACCAACCAAATTCATCGAAATTTCACACAAAGGGTAAGAAAGCATTGTACTTCAAAAGTTTGTTAGGATTTTGCATCAAAACCAACACTCCGACATTTGCAAGATATTGAAATAAGAAAAGACCTTGGAAACCATTAACATTAATTTGAATGTTGGCTATTCTGACAAAACGTAACATATCAAAATTCCCTGACACACTTTTAATGTTCATGACTTTAAATCTTTCTTGGACACTTTGGTTTAGTCGCAAGGCAAGAGACGAGGTACACACAGCTTTATTTTTAATCCTGCACAGAATGATATGTACATGTTCAGGGTTTATCTGAAAACCGAGCGCAGAAAAATTATTTTTAAAAGCCTTCCCACGATAATTTACAGTATGCCTCGAGAACTTTATTCAACCCTCAATGATGCAAAGTTAACATGATTACAATAACATCGAAACGTTTCAAACGATAAAACATTCGGACAATAATTGGTCAGAAACTTTAATTGTTTAAACCTTTTAAAAAGTATCCGACAACTATCTGTATCAAGCTATCCAATAATCTTTCTTCCATAAAACTGGGTTTGGATGATTCCCTTCATTAGCATGAATGTAATTGAGGTTATCCATAAAGTATGTACGCACTAATTTGGCTGTTTTACCCCCTCTCCCCTCGTACTCAAATGAACTATAGAAAAACAATAGATGTACGCTTTCGATTAAACCCCCTCCCCTCAGTGCATACGTACTTTAGGGATGCCCATTAGCTGAAGAAAAAGTTTATTTCCAATTATGCCAAATGTGTTATGCCAGCCCTAAACGTTCTTATTTTAATGTATATTAATATACGAGGTTTTTTAACTGAGCAATTTCAAACTAATCCTGGTATATTTAAGTTTCATACCTTCTGCTGCCGTGTCTTTTTTACCTGAAAAATAATATATACGTTTTTGGTCATAATTTGTCATACTCTTCAAACAGTACAACAGAAATATGGTTCAACAAAACTTTTATAAATATTTTGTATAGTAACAATCGGTATGTATTTTTTAGAATATAGTAACATTCATATATTTTTAGGTACTTTTTATAATTTCTTTAATTTGCTCATTCTAGTCTAAGTGCCTATCCACCCAGCTACTGAGTATGATTAATCGTTGATATACTTTCACCACCAATAGTAAATGAAGTTTTGGAAGATTCACTCTGTTCTAAGTCTTTTATTCTTTGGGTTTTTGCTACATTGAGCGATTTATTTGCCTCAAGCCATATTTTCAGACATTCAAGGTCTTCGTTGACTTTTTCATCAATAGTAAAAACTGAATCCGAAGAAAATGATAAGCTAGTGTCATCTGCAAACATATTTATCTCAGAGCGTTTTACTGATTGATGAAGATCAATAATGTATGAGATGAAAAGAAGTGGTTCTAAACCAGAGCCTTGCGGGACCCCGCGTTATCCTTTCGAAATTTGAAGCTTATCCGTTGAAGATAAGAACGAAACCAATTTAATTCTTTTTTCCTGATACCGTATAGGTTAAGCTTTTGTGGTCAGATATTGTGATCAACTGTATCGAAGGCCTTTTTTAGGTCTACGAAGATAACTAATGTATATTTATAAAAACAGGAACGACGCAAAAAAACGATAAATTTAACGATATTTTTTTTATATTTACTAATATTTCGCTCTGGTACACAGAGCTTCTTCAGAGCCCTGTATAGAATTTAGAATATAATTTAGCTCTGAAGAAGCTCTGTATGCCAGGGCAAAATATTAGTAAATATTAAAAAACATCGTTAAATTTATCGTTTTTTTGCGTCGTTCCTGTTTTAATTTTTTTTATCTATACTTCTTCGCAAGCATCCGTAGATCAAACGAACAGTCTACAAGTGACCTTTCCGAAAGCACATTATTAATGTATATTTGCTCCCTATTATGTTTAGATACCAAAAATGTAGAGATCTAAATCCTGATTTGCTGCACATAAAATATTGATTTGTTTTTTAAAAATTATATTATTGGTCACAAATAATTTTTTCAAATATTCTGGATAGAGCTGGTAGCAGGTATAGGACAATAGTTGGATTTATCGTCTGCTGCATCACCTTTATGAATAGGCACAACTCGAAACTTTTTCCAGGAATCTGGGATAACCCATTTGGAGATAGAAGCTGACTAGCAAAATGCGTTAGATTAAACAGTTCACTGTAAAGCAGCATCATTGTAAATGGAACTGTGTTAATCAATTCTTTCTTTATATTATTGCTATCAAAAAGGTAAATGTTAATTTTAAAGTTGACCATACCGTCATTAGAATAGACTTTGACTTCGCAAAGTGTAAGATAACCTCTCCCTTTCATTGTGACATAAACATAACGACCGATTTTGGGTGTTGTGCATGTCATTGTCTTTAACTCTCCACGCCCAAAACTTCCAGAGAAAGACGCACACCTGAAAAATAATGTTTATTTTATTTTTCATCAAGCTCATTTATAATATTTCAAACTAAACTTATTATTTTTACTTGTTACTTTTACGACTGCAGAATATCCATGTTAAAGGGCAGTAAATGAAATAACTTAAAATGAATGTCTGCGTAGGGAGTTTCCTTTCCTTTCACTTAAGTAATGTGTTATTCTTGCTAAAGCATTAATTTGTTTACTTGCCTCTCTACAAGTCTTTTTTATATGGTCACCAAATTTTAATTGATTATCGATTTAATAGTTTAACGTTTCTTACTTCTTTGATTTGACTATCTCCAACTTTTATTAGAGCAGCAGCATATGAACAAAAGATAGATTAGAACTCTTTGGTCCATCTATTTGCTCATTACAGTTAGAGTTGAAGAGACAAACATATCTACACCGGGTGTCCACAAAAGTAATCCCGTTTCTATCAAAATGTCGGAAAGAGATTATAATTTTGAATCATGAAAATCATGAAAAGATTCATGAGTCTTCAACATAGCGAACAACGATGTCATTTGACAATTGACCAACAAATAGCAGAGAAATGAGCTTCTGAACTCTAATTTTGGTAGCATGCTGAAACAAAAGCACTCGGTTGGAAATAGAACAAAACATTTGGTTTGTTTCTTCAGTAGAATTTTCCGAGTTTGTGTGTTGGAGTTTAGATCTTCAACTCTGGGAACCTCGGAAATTAGACAGGTTATAAATTCGTTAGAAATGCAATTTTGGGAGTTTGGATCACGAAAGTAAAAGTACACAGCAAACCTAAATGTCAAGTGAACATTTGTAACTCTTGTGAAACCATTCATGTTGTCGAATTGGCTTTCAGAAAAACCTTTCTCCACGTGAATTTACGCTGCACAACAGCTCTAAGTATGAATCTGGAGGATAGTCCTTTTCCAATCTTTTGTTGCGTTACGCTTTTTACAATAAAGCTCACATGTTTCATCACGCTACGAACATTTGACTTCAGTGGCTCATGTCACTGTTATTTGTTGGTCAATTGTCAAGTGCAATATTTCGTTGGCTCAGTTAAAGACTCGTGAATATAAATATGCCATTTTCATTTTTCAAAATTATAATCTCTTTCCGATATTTTGATGGAAACGGGGGTACCTTTTTTAACATCTGGTAAATACACTCATTTTGGATCATAAAAAACCGCTTATAAGAAACTGTAGTAACCAGAAAATTAAAGAACTCGATGCTAGTACGGAAACGAGGTCAATCCGCAGTTAAAACATTTTCAAGTTTCTGAATAAACACTCTATTTTGGTTATGATTAGTTTCTCAAAAAGCTATATTCATGGTTTCTCAATGAATTATGATAAATTCTACAAATTCATATTTATGGTAATTTAAGAAATTCTGTAAGAAACGTAAATTTTGCCAAAGATTAAGAAACCTTAATTGTATATATACATAACTTTCAAAATCAAACTAAGTCACGAATTTCCGTTTTTATGTTCTCTCTTTTTTTTAAAGCTGAATTTCTGGGATATTTAGAGTATAACAATACTAAACTGCAGATAAATGGTTCTCGCAAACAGAAAACAAACTGACAAGGCAAGTTGATATAATTTGTTGCCACTTACAGAGCACCACACTGAGGGTCATTGTCCTTGTTTGCAACTCTCACTTCCACATTTTTCAATCTATCCCAACAACAATCTTGCCTGTTTCCGATTACAACTTTACTAACTGTTTTGTTGCTCCCCAAATCAACTCGCCACCATGGATTCGTGTTGTAGCCAGTGTGAGTGCAGGATCTCGCACGATAATTGCCCTCGGTGATACCGTCAACTGCATTCGAAGAAAGCCCACCCCATCCTGTAGACGACTGCTTTGTTGGTTTACCTCTTGCGAGGTTATCTGAAAAATATATTATACAAAACCTCTGCTTTGTGATATTTATATTATCCGTAATTGTTTTTATAATTGCAAAACTGAGTTTAATTTAATTTGACAGTCATTGGTAGCCAGTTGGTTGATCCAGGCGGCATGTGATTATTGCTGTGAAGCGCATACGGGATCAGACTCTATTTGAGTTCTTTTGAAAGTTTCGGAGTTTGTTTATTTGTTTCTGGCAGGTCACGTGATATGAGCAATATGGCATATTACTACATGGGTTTGAAGCATTTTTTTCGGAATATCTCAGAACTAATTTTGACTGAAAGTAAATGACTTCTAAGCGTGGTCCGAAATAGCTGTTTACCTCCAGATTTTGCAGGTGATCGGAGCTCAGCTCGTGTCGAGGGGTGACACTTTTTAATTCCTAAGAAATGGAAAATGAATGGGGACAAAAACAAACATGACCACACACCACACTCCACAGAAGGGGGTATATTGCACCTTTTTCGACCCTCCTGATGAATATATCAGGTCGAAAACGGAAATTTATACTGTTTATATTATTAAAAATGTTTATAGGAGCATGCGCCTATAAGCTCCAAAAAACGCAACTCCCGATTTTGGAAAAAATCATAAATTTCAGGTATACTGTAAGCGCATGCGCTGATATGTGATGGGATAGGGTAGACTTGTTACAATCGTCATAGTTATACAAGGCTACTACGACTCATAAAAAAAAGAAAGATTTCTGGACTTGGATTTTCCGTCTTGTCATAGAAATTCGAAATTGGAACAATAGAAAATTGCAACTTCAACAAAAGTTGGGGATTTCATGACCAGAATTTAGGTTCTAACATTGCCAGTCTAGGAATAGGTTACGAATGTATGAAACCACATAATTAATTATATGTTTCTGGCCGTTACAAATCACTTGATTTACACTGCGACCATAATGAAATATTTTTAAATCCTTACCTGCTGCGCTCAGGCTTTTAGCTGAAAAGAAATGAGGAGCGTATCATTATTTTGATTTAATCAATATTTATCTCAAATAGTTTGTTTTATTTGTGTACCAATCATTTTTGGCTGCTATGCTAATAACATGGAATATTCTTCAAGATTGTTTCTATAATGCAGATTAATAATTTTTCTAGACAACAAAACCAGTACGCTGTTACTGATTTTTTTCGGACGATATTTTATTTTATTAATCATTTTCTCCGTAAAATTGATGATATATATTATGGTATAGAGATCTTAGTCTTTTGAACCAGATTGTGGCATCGTCAATATTAATTATAAACTTCGAACAAAAAAATACACTTGTCATTCCAAAATTAACAACAGTCAGTTGTGGTTTGAATTCTCTCTTCATATATTTTGGCCCCGAAATATGGAACTCCACCCCCAATATAATCAAATATCACGGCCTTCAGGTAAATCAAAGACGAATTTTATTACTGTATTGTTTTGTTTTGTGATTTTATTTTGCTCTACCTGTCCTCCATTTCGTGTTACTAATTATAGCAATTCAAAACCTTGATGAAATGTTGTTTACATAAATAGAATCACACACGCCATCACTATATGTGTGACAAATATTGTACTTAAACGTGAAGTGCAATGAATGTGGAATATAGAACTGTTTGCTTACATTTGATTCCTAGGACATTCAACACTTCGACTTCGCAAAGAGTGAGATAATCTGTAGTTTTTAATGTGACATAAACATATCTTCCGGACAGAGGTGTTGTACAAGTTAGCTCTCTTATTTCACTTTTACGAAATGCCCCAGGATAGAAAGCACACCTGCAGATAGATAAAAAACTGTTGTTATTGTTTTGCTCGTTAATGATTTTGGTCGAGCTTTGTTGTCTTCGTTGTTTTTGGTAATAGTTACTGTCGAGTTGTACTGTTACGGATGGTGGTAACTGTCGAGCTGTATTGTTATTTGGTAATGATTACTGTCGAGCTGTACTGTTACGTCGTAATGGTTTCTGTTTATCTTTACTATTTTGGATAATGGTTACTGTCGAGCTGAACTGTTATGTGGTAACAGTTACTCTCGAGCTGTACTGTCATGTGGTAATGGTTACTGTCGAGCTATACTCTAATGGGTAATGGTTACTGTCGAGCTGTACTGTCATGGGTAATAGTTACAGTCGAGCTGTACTGCTGTGGATCATGTTTACAATCTACCTGTACTCGCATTCCAGAAGCGCATTTTCCACAGCCTTAGCAAACATATGGTGAAATGAAAAATATTGCAAGAGGATAAAAACACATCCAAGGAGGTAATATTTGAAACCAAAACAGCGTACAAAAGGGAACCCATACCATTATTGGCAAAAAGCTACAAATAAATTATGTCTCGTAAGGGACATTTTTTTCAGACACCTGTTGTCAGTTGTTTCTTTACTAAAGTTTTTCTTGCTACATTCAGCTGTCTATTGTTAGTTGTACTAACACTAAATGCCTAGAAAGTAAGTATAACAACTCACAGGGCATTTGCTTTTGGATTATTGTCAACATTCCCAACTCTGATCTCAACCTGTCTTAATCTGTTATAACAGCAATCTCCTCTGTTTTTTATTCTCACCAGTTTTATTTCTTCTTGTGACACCAAATCCACTCTCCACCAAGGACCGGTTGTTCGGTGTGTATGTGTGCATGATCTGTCTCCGTAGTTTGATGCTCGGTTTCCATCGACTGCTTTAAAAGAATAGCCGCCCGCAGCTGTTGAAGATTGTTTTGAGGGCTTGCCAAGAGCGATGTTTACTGATGTTGAATGTACAATATTTATTAGAAGTGTAGAAAGATAGAAGTTTAAGAAGGAAAAGTCCACTGTACTGAGGAGATTTTTATCCTTCTTGTATTCAGTTTGTTAAAATATCGTCAACAGTTAATCAGCGGTTTATATTTATACTTGCTAAAAGAATGTTGAATCTTTTTTCTTTGAAAATATCAACATTTCCTGCTGTTTTTATGGCAGAGAAGAATGCTATTCCACAGTTCATTACATATATGCGATATAGTATCAAAATTACACAAGAAATCATTTTGCTTTTTCTCTCAACTGATTGGCCTCTATGTTGTGTCTGATAAGTTGAAGATTTCGTTCATAAATATTGAATTTGAGTTAATAATCGTTTTATCGAAATATTTCTTGCTCAAGATGATAAAGAAAATAAACATATTTCAGAAATTGCGAATACTTATTTCATAAATATAACGAAATCTTTTAGCCTTCCATTCATAGAATAGACACGAATGTAAATTTTCGATATTGGTTGCGGCAGGAAGCGTTTTTACAGATTCCTTTACACTCGACATGAACTTTAGATTTAGATATAATCTAGAATCACCAATTTTTCAAAGTTATTCGTATCCCGCCGCCATTTTGATTGGAATGGTCTATTGTAAAGGATTAACGAAATTGACACAAGGACTGATTCTTTTTCCTTTTTATTTCGCTCCAATTCTAGTTTTCTGTATACGATTCCCCCCCCCCCCGTCCTCGTTTAAATTTTTTCTTTAATTTTATATTTGCAATATCCTCAAACATTCAATTTTAAATTTCTTGCCCCAACAAAAAGGCAAAGATGAGATCTCCTCCGAGGACAATCATCAAAGAATGAGAATACAGCAATTACTCATCAGTTGGCAATTAATGTATAGACTTCTACAATCGTTGCAGATAAGCAAGGCTATAACACGACTCATAAAAATACAAGAAGATTTGTGGACTTGGGCTTTCCTCCTCGTAATTGTAAATCAAACTTCAAGCAATGGCGAATTCCAAATTCCAACTCTCGAAGCCTCCTTTCAGTGAAAGTTTGGGAAATCAAGTCCAGAATTTGTGCTCTAATTTTACCAGTCTATGTAGGTAATTATGATGATTTATCTTTAATTATAATTATGATGATTTACCTTTAATTATAATTATGATGATTTACCTTTAATTATAATTATGATGATTTTTTACCTTTAATTATAATTATGATGATTTACCTTTAATTACCTTTAATTAATACCTATTGAAATGTAAGAATGTAATAAACTAATAATTTTTATTAAACACAAATACGATCTTACCTCCTGCAGTCAGAATTGGCGTCACAACTGCAAAAAAAATTCAAGACATTTTTTATATTCCATATTGCTATAGATCTTTGTGTTGGTTTATATTATCTATTGTCCACCAGAAATTACCCGAAGACTCACAGTGGTAAGATAGGATGATTGGACTCTAGTGTAATTCTAGAACTATATTGTGATAAAAATGTGATATCTTAGCTTCTTTGCCTTGCTGTCCCTGGTGATCTTATTACTATGACCTTCGATTTGAATTGGACTCCAGTCTTTCTGGGTTTCGTCTGCAAGAAAGCCCCAAATTCTACTTAAAATTCAACTTCTATGGTTATTTGCTTTTATTCCCTGGATGATCTTAGAACTAGGAGATACGATTCGCTTTAAAAAGAACCAAAGGCGAATTATTCGACAACCCGAACCGAAAAAAATAACTATATCTTTAACATGCTCAAGTTATGAAATAGCGCATGCCCGAGTACGTACCATTGCCATCTCTCTTTGTGAGGATCCTGTTTGCGTAAACACCTGGTAAGGGGTCGTCAACTTAACTATGTGCTCGAATGATAGAATTATTGTAGACAAGCCTTAAATCTGGAGACTAAAACTGGTATATTGTATTGGTATTGTAAAACTGGTATTGTATGCATTTGAACAGGATACCATTTGATACGTATCAGTGTTATTTAAAACTGGTATATTAAATTTGAATGCAAGAAAATCTTAAACCTCTGAAAAGTACTTGAAGTACTGTATGCATTTGAACAGGGTTAAATGCGAATGCTTGAGAATCTTACACCTCTGAAAAAGTACTTGAAGTACTGTATGCATTTGAACAGGATACCATTTGATACATATCAATGTTACTTAAAGCTGGTATATCAAATTCAAATGCTTGAGAGTCTTACACCTCTGAAAAATACTTGAATTACAGTATGCATTTGAACACTATACCATTGTATATATATCAATGTTACGTTTTGACAGTGAGAATGATATTTCATTTCTTTGATCTTATCAATCAGGTGCTGTTTGGCATAGAAATATCGATTGTTGTGTACAATTTCAAAATATTTTAAGCTTGACGTACCTCGCAGAAACGCCAGTTTTTGAAGATCCAAATTGTTGAAACCGAGAAGAGAATCATTTTTCAAAAACTCTGGGTAGCTTCTTCCTAAGTGCCCATGCACGCTGCTAGGTTTAGGGTTTCCTTCATCATAAGCTTGCTTCTTCAGTAGAACAACATTCGAGCGATCAGTTCCTCGCGTTCCTTCGCCGTCATTGTTACTAGGGTTTGTATTTGAACCTGTCCACCTGCGGGATAGAAAACGTATTACCGAAAGGAGCTCCATGTTATTGTTGGATCACTGATTTTGTTTAAACTACCGCTAGTAAGAATTGGGGGTACAAAATGCGAGTTTCAAATTCCATCAATATTGGTAAAATCTTGAGAATGAATAAGACAAACAGTGCATTAGTGCATTGCATGCGGCACCAACCAATCACTCCAATTTACCAATCACCAACACACAGTGGTCCAGTAGGCCAAAATAATGGAAATAAGGTCGAAAAATGAAATTCGTCAAAATTAGTCAGGTTGTATAGCTCATTTGCTGAAGAAATAATTAACATCAAAATAAAAGGATTGTGATAGTCGGAGCTATGAAAGCCGGGATAAAAATTTTCAAAGTTTGGTAAAATCTAAAGTTCGCCAATTTAATATAGACATAGAAACCTTAATTAAGGACAGTTTAAAATTTCAAATTCTTATATGTTCATTGGAACACTTTTATATCACAAAGAACAAAGATTTTAGTCTCTTTAATTTGCACGTTTTGAGATTTCCCATGACCAGATATGAAGCAAGGCAATTAGATCATGCAAAAACTTTAAAAACAGAGCGTGCAATTCATTTTATTTAAGCTTCCGTTCGATCAATTCATCGACGTGTCAATGTTATTTAATTTGGTTAAAAGATAACAGATGTTATCAACCATTTAACGATTTAAAACTTAAGTTCAACGAGGCGTGTTTCGAAATTTGCATACTTACTGAAAATGAACGTATTCATTACTGCTAATCACAAGTGTGTTTGGAACATAATCATATTCGACTGCAGGATAAACTTGCACGATGTTTCCACGCTTGCCACGAACATTCAAATTATGGATTTTCTTTCCTTCAAGTTCTTTCGGTCTCTTCTTTATGGAAAAACGATGCGATCTGAAATTGAATTTTTAAGTTTTTAATTTTTTAAATCCTTTAAAAAGAGTTTTTAAATCCTTTCTAAAAGAATCTCAAGGATATTCGAGTTTTTTGAGAATATATGAAGTCTTTTTTGCTGTTATCTTTTCTTTGGAGATAATATGTGCTAAATATTTTCTTCATGTAAATACAACGGTCTATTTAAACATAATACCGAAACACACTTGTAAGTGAATGTTTTACATAACTCAAATATATTTGATATAAAGATATTTTAAACATTTAAAAGATTTAATAATATCAAAATATCGTAGCGTCAGTGAAATATTGTGTGGTGCATACCTATCCTGAAACGTTCTTCCATATTGTGCCGTGTTGATTGCTAAGCGAAGCTGCAAATTTGATGCAGCCTTTGAAAACACTTTTACCACAGGATTGTTCTTGAAGACAAAGCCTCGATCCGTTGCTACTCTGCATTTGATGCCAAGAATATCTTCTACTGGTACTTTCGTTTCTCTTTGACCATTTGCCTCTGCATCTGTTGCCCATGTATCAAAATCATTGGTGGAAATGTTGTATCTGAGGAAAGGATTGTTTTTTTTTAATTATGTAGATTAATGCGTAACCCGTTTAATACCGTATTTATTTCCAATTTACAATGAAATTATATCTTAGTTTCATATTGGATGAGTATTATACACAAACCAACTTAATTTAATAGACACAATTCCGCTAAAATATTTTAAATTAAGATAACTTTGTACCTGTATTTATCTCCTAAAAATATGAGGTTATACCTAGTTTATCAGTTTACCTAGTTTATCAGTATCCTTGTATATAGGGTTGTAAGAGATAAAAACGAAATTATCATGGATTTGTTTTTCTTGATGGTTTGAACCTTCATTAGAATTGTGAATATAATTCTTTTTGCAATATAATTAACATATTTTAAATTCTTTACTTTTTGCTGCAATAAAATTCGCATGTTGGGATCATCAAAACATATTTCATACTTTTCTATGTATAGTTTCCAGCATTTATTATTATAGATATTTGGCAATAAATTGAATTAAATATATACATTACACACCTCATACGGAGTGCACAATTTGCTTCATCAATGTTTGGCACTGTCCAATTATACATGTTCATAAATCCATTAAGTCCATTTCCATTATGGTTATCTCGTGATGACGGGCTTTGAATACAATCTGGAGCAGGTATGCCATGCGCAGCTATTTCTTTCCACTGTGCACCGCTAATCCCCTTTATAAACAATTTGTTACAAAATATTATTCAAATGACAAAAACAGCCGTGCTTGACTGAAAAATTTGACCTGAGTTTGTTTGGTTGGTTTGGGCCTTAGTTTGCTTGAGGAAAGTGGTTAATTTGAAAAGAGGGTACAAGTGATGGGGAATGTGAGACAAAGGTAAAAGTAGTGACGAATGTGAGTGTGAAGACAAGAATGAGGATGTGTACAAGGATGTGTACAAAGAAGTGTACAAGGATGTGTACAAGGATGAGGATGAGGACGAGGATCATAATGATGATGATGATGAGGATCATAAGGATGAGGATGAAAACGAAGGTAACGTTAAGATGAAGCTGAATGTGTTGTTTTAGAGAAAATATTTATATAACTCATCCTTAGTCTTTTAAATACCTTGGTTCCAAAGTCATAACACCACAACAAGAATTTGTTCACCTAATTATTTGACAAAAGGTAAACTTACATCACAACCTGCTTTTGTTATTGGAATATTCTGTTTCGTTCCTGTTGGAACCGAACAGACCCATCGTGACTTGACATTTTGGCTTTCTTGCTGGTAGTATCCACACCTTGAAATATTGTTGGTCATTATGACGATGTCCTACAATTGATGTACGTGTTTTTATATTACTGATAACAACAGTGAAATACATTAAGAGATTCACAACGTTTTATACTTGTTGTGGTATGTAAAAAGCATGCATTGCAAGTATTTTTAAAGACAAAACACACAAGACAGATGCATTGATTTAAATTTTCATCGTCAGTGTCCTAAAGTAATTAAAATTTTAGTTCAGCTATAACGTTAAGTACTGAAGCTTATGTGGACCAAGAATGAATAAAGATAATGAAACTGGAAATATATATATATATATCATATTTTAATGTATATAATTTAGCAAATAAATAACTTCAGTACTTCGTCTGTTTTTGAGTGCGAGTATTGAACCGTGGGATAAAAAGTTTCCACTGGCAACTTTCTCTACTGGAGTAATTAACTATATGCATTTTAATTTAAAAACAATTCTTCAAATTACCTTCCATGGACTTGGCTGCCAATGAGGGTAATAGTCTCTTTCTTCAGGACATTCGTAGCCTCTTCTGGTACCACCTGCGTTTTGTCTGGTGTGTTTCGATGTTGTACCACGCAGTCTCTACACAAATGTATTTAATTTTTTGATCAGTTACTGGTGTTTGTTTCTACTATTTTTATCTATTTATATTTCCAAGAAAGGCTTTCAGTTACGTGTACGAATCAAAAAACTTCGAGAAACGAAACTAATTTTTGGAAGTTGTCTACAAATTGATTTTTGTTGTTTCCTGCGCTTCCTGATACTATTCTCAGTTTATAAAATCAAGGCCACTTTTCTAGCTAAAAAAAATATGGAACTGGATGTCAACAGACTTAAAATCGATGAATTAGTTTCTGTTCTTGGTTTTTCTTTGTTTCATCTTTGCAGTTGTTAATCTTAGATTTTAGTAAATGTATTTCTATTTGATAGGGCTATCTCAGAGTTGATAATACATGGAAAAGTTGGTTAATGTAGAAAAGTTGCTTTTCAAAGATGTTTCCAAATTACGAAGTTTTCTTCTAGATCCTTTAGAACTATGCTTTCGTTTTAAAATATTTATTATTCAAAACCAAGCTTAAAATGTGATATTACCTGATCGGCTGTGAATAGGCCTTGGTTCCTTTCTCTAGATTTGCATGTAGCGTAATGATTGTAGTCTTCGTGCATTCCAAATCTTCAAATAAAAACATGTCAAGTATCATTAAAGAGCACATTTTACCAGCATTAAGCCATATGTAAGTTTTCGATATTTAATGAAGTTTTGAGTATTACTCGTCATCAAGATATAAATCTCAATTCTAGATTATTATTATTTTTTTAATTTCCAATATCTAGTTCCTAAAAAGTATATACTATCTTTATTTTTATTCGTTGACATGCCACACCCACGTACCTTGAAGTCTACTAGAATTTTATCGTAAGTTTGTGAGCCTGCAGTCTTGTAAAAGTTTCATTAAATTGTTGACGTTGGCATTTTATAAATAGCTGAAATGCGTAAATTTCTACCTGTAAATTTATTTTGAAAAATTTGTCTTTTCTTTTCCGATCTACGCAATAATTGGCTAGAAGTTCTTTACAATTAATTGATGCAGTTTACTGCCATTAAATACATTATAGTAGCAATTATATCAAAAAACTAGTGTGGAATATTATAATTTTTAGTTGTTTTCATAAATGTTAAGCGAATTTGATATTTTTCTTTACCGTTGTAGAACATAGTGTTGAAACTTTTGAATGGTTGATCTCATTGTTTTCTCTTAATCAAATTAAGTAACATTCACACCTCTTGGTTGAATTGCACGTTTCGTTTTTTAAGTTTTTGTAAAAAATATTTTTGCATATTAACTTTAATATCTTTGTTCATATTGTTCATGGAGATTTCTTTGATACGGTGAAAAAAAAAGGAAATCTCCAAGAACAAATATGACCAAAGACAATAAAACTTGAAAACAAAGCGTGTAATTCATTTGATTTAAAAAACTGTCGAGATCCCGTTCGAACAATGCCGAGAGCTGTGAATCTTATTCAATTTAGTTCAAATGAGATCAACCATTCAATGATTTGAACGCTATGTTCTGTTGTAGTGGTTTCAGTCCCATCATTGTGGACCTTAACTCACCTTTTCTGGGAAATTGTGGCGCTACCTCCGAAATCATCCTATTTTTCTAGCTTCTCAATTTTTCAATGCCCAATTTCAAATGCAATCTTCTTAAATTTCATTGTAATAAAAATTAAAAAAAGTTTAAACAAGCTGAAAGAACAAAATGGCTACAAACCTAGTATCCGTGTCGCAATCTCTATTTTTGCACGAGTTTGAATTATCAGGAATTGTGCTATGTAAACAGAAGAAATATGATAACATGTCATTGACTGTAATGAAGGTCCTCAACAACCCACATGGAAATGTTTAGTAGCAGGGTGCAAGGAACAGTCTAGAAACCCTTGTTTTTATAAATCTTTTGTTAATAGATTAACCGTTGTATGTTAAATGATTTTACTTCTTATTTGTTCAAAATGTTAAATCGAGGTTTTCATTCTTACAGTAAACACCTGCACATAAACACCTGCACATAAACACCTGCACATAACAACTTTTAAGAACTTTCGCCCCACAAATTTCTAATATATGTAATTTTCAATGAAAATAACAGAAATTTCTGAAATCAATGAAAATAACAGAGCAATGCATCGCCAAGACAATAAAAATGCATTCCAATAGAGTAAAGCCTAGCCTGCGTACATTAAAATCTTGAACCTTGAAAAATAAGAAGAACCTACAGACTGATTTGTTAGAAAAGGCTCCCAAAGATAAGAACCAAAAAAGACTGATATGTATTTACGATGTTATGAAATGGTACATATGATTTTCAATCCTAACAAATCCCGTTTTTAATGCATACTTTAAAAATATAAATGCATTAATGTCATGTCAAAGTGCACTAGCAAATTTAGAAAAGTTGAGAAATTGTTCACTTTTTGCCAATATGCAGTTTAATATTTTCATAAATAAATGCTCGAGGATTAGACATCAAATAGCCGGTTTGATAAGAACATCACCCTGAAAATCGTAATAGTACCACATTGATAAAAACCTATTCAGTCTGTTTGTAAAAAGGTAGGTAGCAAAGGGTTACTTGCCCCCAGTTTTTAATACTTTTATCACAAGATATTTCAAAATTTAACAACAAGCAAGATACCAAAAATACGAAATTCAATTTTTGATTTAATTCTTATATAGAAGATAAATTGATTGGTGTTAATTTAACACCTGTTTGAATAACCTAACCAAGTTGCCAAAACTGCAAGGCTTTGTATGGAAAAGAGATTTTCTGAGTATTTTGTATCCAACTCGTGACGTCATATGCCCTGCTCTAGGCCGCGTACTTGCTGAAACACTCAGAGGCCATAAATTGGTACCTCAAATTTGAATATCTTAAAAACTATAGCTCATATAAAAAATAAAAATAGATTTAGAGTCAGCGAATAAAACTACGCTACATGATGAAAAAATATGGTTTTTCGTGTCATTTCCTCTTTAAGGATTAAATTAAAAAAGTTTTTATTGCCTCTTCTTTATGCTCCTTTTCAAATAAGATCTTGCACAGAGTAAATTAGAGTTGCTTCTCTTTTTTTAGTGGTGCATTACTGGGTTCAGCTGTAGACACTAAAGGATGTGGTCACTGGCATAACTTAAATATGCGATTGGTAAGTTTATTGAATAAGAACATTTTAGTTCCATTGATGTTTTCGTGTAGTCACAAAATTGACCCCCTGTGCCACATATGGACCATCAACTTATAGCTGCACGAATGGTAACTCGTTAATTTAATCAGAACGACGGATAGGTACAAGGCGAAAAAGGTTCCTTCTTACCTTTTCGTCGTTTAACCCATTTGACGTTTTACTGCTCATGTATTGAAGTATAAACTCACAGTTGACTTTGGTGTTGTTGCATGAATTGAATTGTTGTTTCATTGGTCCATTGAATGCTCAAAATAGATACATGTAAGGGGTCCCTCAAAAATTTCCTCGCGTTTGTAAACCTGCTATGGAGGAGCTTTAGATTTAGTAACTTTTTGACGTTGATGTCAGAAACGTTGATGTCTTTAACGCAAAGTGCGATGCCTTGTTTCCCAAAATCTATTAAATAATCCCTGAGCTATGCTAAAGGAAAGTAAATGTCATAGGGTTTTGTAAAGCCATATTACGTATTTTAAGCAGCTTGCAGCAGAAGAAAAATCTACAGAAATCCTTTATATTTCTTTTCATTGAGTATAACTCAGGAATTATAGGGCAGACTTTAGCAAAAAGGTATCAAGCTATAAAATTAAGCTTCTCATATCATTTAGGCAAAACAGAATTGTCAACATTAAGGCTTCTTCAGAGCAGCGTGGCAAACACGGAGACTGATTTTAGACCATTGGATGTGGAGTTTAATGTTCAGATGGATTGAGAATTGACAGGAAGTTAATTTTACCTTGTAGTTGTGCCATCTCTAAGCTTGTCACTGCACATGTATTGAACGATCAACTCGCAGTTGTTATTGGGGTTATTGCACGAATGCTGATTAGTCCATTGAATAGGCAGAATAGATCCAGGATGATAGTACATGTAACCTACATTGTAACCACCTCTGTTGTTGTTTTGTGAGTCAAACATTCTACAACAAAAATGGTTCGTGAATTATAATATATCTTCCCATTAACACACACTTAGGGTTTGGGATAGGAACTTGGATGTGTTTTTTGTGCAATAAAATAATTTAACCACATATATAAATAAGCATTTCTTTGTTATATACTTGTTTCATTTCCATTAGCGTCCCCTTTTTTGTGCTGTACGTGCAAGGACATGTTTCTCTTTATATTTCATCTCTAAGATCTCTAAAATATGAGATCATTTCTAGAATAATTTGCATTTGACAATTGCCAGCGGAAAAAGAACTTGCTAATTCGTGTATTCAATCGAATACAAGTAATTCGTATGATCACGCTGGTTATTCATTATTTATTAAATAAAAGTGATATGTGGTGGGAAATTTGAAAGATTTTTTATGAAGTAGAAAGAATTTCTTTACATTCAGTTGCCTTTTTGTTAGTGTTTGAATATTTCGTTGTCACGATCGGTCACGATATATGTTGGTTACTTAGCAATAAGTAAAATATTTTGAAAAAAGCGATCAAAGAAATACATTGTTGTGAGGCTTAATGATGATAAACAACCACGGCATTCTTTGACAATGCTTAGCAAATGATGTTTTATTTATGGAGGCGTTAACTGTGTTCTGTGGTGTGTTTTTGCTTTCGTGGAATGTTTTAGCGCCACCCACTGAATTCATGGGATGTGTATGATTCAAACAAAAGTAGCAAAAATCGTACATGCTCATTCTTTATTGATTGCTAACACCCACCTTGTAACATTATTTGCCATGTGGTACTGATTCTTTTAAAGAGATCAATTTTCATGTTGATTATTGATAGAGGATATAATAATTTTCGAATCTATTTAGTAATTCTGGGATCTCAAATAGATTCTTCTACGTTTTAACATGTTCCACAACGTCAGATTCAAAATTTGGAACACAATAATGTTATTTTCATTGTTTGATATTTTTGAGCAGATTTTAAATGTAGACCAGAATATTACTTGGCTAACTCGTTGCCTCGTGAAAACCAATGAAAATAATCAGGAATTCCATACAAATTACTTAAAAAGTTAATTTCACAGGGTCAGTTTTGTTTAATGCAAGGTAGACATTTTCAGTTTTATGATGTACCCTTATCTTGAACAGCTTGTTTCCAGTTTGTTTGAAAAAGTCCACTAATGAACTACTTTGGTGTGTAGCATGTTAATTTGCAGATGTTAATCAAATAGGATGTTACCTATTGTACGGAAAACGGAAATAGGCAGATTTGTTTTAGGTCATCAAAGGTAAATGGTACGGAAAACGGAAACTGAAACTGACACGGATACGAGAATTACTTATTTCAAACAAGGAAAACTGGAAAAAGCAAAAAATTCACACGGAACACGGAAATAGACCCCCTTAGGACCCCCCTGGTTAACATCTGTGTGTAGACTAAAACCAAAATATCTCTATAATCTTTCTCAATGTGATGAAGCAACAACATCCTCGATGATGTCAAACAGAACGTTTTAATTTCATGTTTTTTGTTTGAACTCACTAATTAGAAATGTTTTTATCATTTTACCAAGAAATGGTTTTATAGAATATCATTTAACGGAGTTTGAGGGATTTGTACCAAACTGTAAATTAGAATCTGCAGATTAACATCATTAACATGGTACAAAAATGTAACTAGTTCATTCTAGAACTTCTTTGAAATTCTCAAACAAACTGGAAACTAGTTTTCAGACACCCTGTACTTCTATTATATGAACCTTCTGGAATTTCTTCACTATGGTATATTTTCCATTGTGCTAATTTTCGTTTTCAAGGAGAAATGAGTTATAATCGGAATGCTTTTGCAAGGAAACTATTATTACGCTATTGTGCTTTAATTTACTGCATTTACAAGCTATTAGTGAAATATATATAAAGCGGACACAATCCATGCCAAATCAAGTTAATCCGCTTCGTGGAGATAATTTAAGAGACCTGTAAAATAATATGTACAGTAAGCGTTCGCTGTCCACTTCATGGTTTGTCAGTCTGATATAAATTGCATTGCATACACAACATAATGTAGTACAGTTCATTAATTTTTTACGATCAATGTTAGGAATCCGTTCTTGGAGGATTACGTAGTTTGATTTTACCTGTTTGCATTTCGTCTCTCGCGTCCTTGTTCGGCCAATCGGTTGTTACTACCTCTATGAAAGAAATAGAAAAACCAGTGATTACATTTTAAAAACAGAGATTGTCAGTAGTAGCATAGGCGTATTAGTAGTAGCAATCGAAGAAGTATTTTTGTTGTTTTTGAATGATAAAAGTAGCCAAACACTTGCTTCCATTGTTTTTTCCCTGAAACAATTTGTCAAATTCATGTTTGTAAAAGCCCAGTGAAAGAAAATTGTTTTTAAATTTACTTATGAACAGCATAATACGTAATTCTCTTTAAATGCTATTTTTAGGAATTTATGCAAATTTTGAAACCTGCTGGAAGTTTGTCTTCTGATGAAAGAATACAGCAGCATAAAATTAATAATAAAATTTCTGCAAATATAATTTAGCGATGAGACTCAAAATTCGTTTTAGTCAATTTGAATTTTCTCTAGTGCAAAGGGTGCATCATAAAAATAAATAAATTAAATATATTTAAAATTGGCGTTATGTTTAACAATGATTATTGTTCACCATTTAATGATAGGATTCTTTTATTCACCATAGCTATGTATGAGCCTTTTAGAAACTCAAGATTTTTTCCATTTAATGATAGGATAACAGAAAGAGTCATAAAGAAGAAACCGGTCACTATTAGATATACACTGAAATCTATACAGAAGCTGTTATAGATTCATAATGCCAAAGGAACACAGCACAAAATTTATCTTCAAGCGAGGTTTTCGATGTGGTGTGACTGTGATGTTTATAGTTTAGCTTTGTTTTTGAATTGTTTTATCCACACGGGGGCGTGCTGTACAAAAGATACTCAGCATTGAAGCTCAGATCAAAATTGTATTGTGCGCGTGGGTGCTTAGATTTCATCCCGCGCTTAGATTTCAGCCCGGACTTAGATTTCAGCCCGCGCTTAGATGTCAGCCCGGTTAACAGAATTGAAATGTTTTTAGGTTTACATGGAGAATTTCAGCCCGGGGTGAACTTATATTTACGCGCCAAAAGTTAAAATTGTTTGCACCACTTGCCCCAGTGTTAAACACCGGCACTTATTTACCGACCTCGAAAGGATAGATCCTTTAATCAGGAAAATAAAAAGGTAAAACCAGTAGGACCTGAGTTAGAAGTTCCTGAGTTAGAAGTTCCGACAACTGGACCCCAACCCATGCTCTCGCTGAGAGTTTAACTTGACCAATAACCATATGATGGATAAAAATTGGTAGGCAACAGTGCAGAATTATGATAATATATTTGAGGAAATATCAAGAAACTTTCAGATTGCTGTTTATCAGTAGGCCTATGATACATTTATTAAACTAACTTGTTTGTGTTATGTAATACAAATTAGACCAAAATTTGACAAAAAAATGCAATTAAGTTTATGGATTTTGAACTTTATTTATATTTTTAACAAATTTATTAGTAGAACGATGAATTCATGAAATACCTTGGGTTTTGAATGTAAAGGTCTGCATTCACTGCCACTGCAATAACTAACAGCAGTAACTTTCGTATGATTGTCGGCTCCATGCTTAGCTCTGATTCTTTTTCTCCTCAGAATTGATGCTTGCTGGGAGCAGCTTTCGGTTTTGAAGGTACACTGTCGTTGATGCTATTGGCTATATGTCAGAATGAAACTACTAACAAAAGATGAGACTTTTAATAATTTCCAAACCTTTATGCTTCATGATTACTCTTTCTTCATCGAACAAAAGGAATCAGAGCTGCGTTGGTTGTTTTCAGTTTGCGTAATAATAAGAAACACCACATTCCACATTATCTTGTGGTTTCTATAGGCCACTCAAACTCTCCAATGCAGAAGTTCTGTGTTGTTCCGTGCTGTTTTTTATTTTAGTGGTTGTTCAAGTCAAAGAAACAACACAGAACAACACAAAACCTTCACATTGTAAGTAGGCGCACTGTTGTGTTACCAATGAAAAGTATTACTCTTTCTTCCTAAAACAAAAAGAATCAGATTGAAAAAAGACTGTTCAAGTTCAAAATCTTACATTTGGACCTTTTAGAAATTTCTTTTGTTTGATGTCACTGAAACATTCCTTTATAAGGATGAGTTATCTGTTAACCTTGTTGCATGTTGTGTGGTAGGAATAGGGAATTCTAGCAAACTGGGTAGAAAATGTGGGCAAAAAGCAAGTTTATATATTTTTGGTATTCTGACGTCATTTCAAGATTGGAAGACTGGGCTCCATGGATTCATTCGAAATACACACATTTTTTTATATGAATATAGCATAGGGTTCAAATCTTGATTGGCTAACGCCGCAAGACGTCGTTCGATTTATTTCGCGATATGAACCAATCAG